>JABUQX010048238.1:37500-39800 GCA_015478945.1 Trachelipus rathkii
TATATATATATATATATATAATATATATATATTATATATATATATAATATATAGTATATATATATATAATATATATATATATATTTCTCATCTTTCTCACCAAGCGCGTAGGTTTAGGGGCTGTGCTCTGTAAGTTTACGATCGCACTCTATGCCGTCCTCTTCGTACGTCCTCCTCTTCCTCCACCAGTTCTCGTTTCTTCCATTTTCGATTGCAGCTGCCAAAAATTACATCACCATCTCTTCCATGGCTCCACTTGCTCTTCCTCTCGCGATATTACCCCCTTTACACTCAACATTTTTGCCCGGTATCTCTATCTTCATTCTTCTACAATGTCGTACATCCAACTGTTTTTCCCAAAGATCAGAACGACTCCACCTCTACTCGTGCCTAATCTCACATTTCCTCCGCTTTCTCCCATCTACTCGGATCCAACTATTGTCTTAAACTCTCATCTCCGCCGCCTCACTCCTACTCTGGTTTTGGTGGTCAGAGTCCACGCCTCTACCTCCGTACATCAAGCATCAGTCTCAGAAACGTGGTATAATGAGCACGTTCACTCTTTTGGCACATGCCCTATTCTTCATATCGGGTAACGCTGTCCTATCTCTCTCAATCTTCGTGGTCTCTCCCCCTCCGAATCACGTCCACCAAGGTAACTGAACTTCGTGTTCGTCAACCACACCGTCCACCTGTCTCACTCTCTCCCTCTCCTCGAATCTCATCACCTCTGTCTTTCTTTGTCTCCTCATCCCTCGTCCGTAGCACTTCAGCTTGTTATCACCTTTGTAATGTCTCTTAATCTCTCGTCCCATCGCTATATATCAGTACATATCATGCCATCTCCTCTTCCCTCCAGCGCCATCCTTCTCCTACAATCCATATACTGCAAAAGTAATGGTGAGAGCACACCGCCTTGTCTAACTCCCGTCTCCACCTCAAACCATTCTCCAACCCCATTTGACTTTCTAACAGCACTTTCATTCCCTATGTACATTCCTTCTATTACCCTAATTAACTTTCGGTCTATTCCGTAGTATGGGTCACGTATCGTTTCCCACAGCTTTTCCCTGCCACCGTGTCAAAAGCTTTCTCCAAATCGATAAAAAAATAAATAAATGTCTCTTCCCATTCCCAGTTTTTCTCAATTATCATCTTCAAGCTGAAAATCAGATCAGTTGTTCCTCTTCCTGGTCTAAATCCATCATGTGCTTCATTTTGTTTATCCTCCACTATCTCTCTCAGTCGTTTTTTCCAATATCCTCTCATATACCTTACCTGCATACAATCGCTCCTATCTCCCTTCTTAAATATTGGGCATATTATGGCTCTACTCCAGTCCTTTGGTATTTTCTCCTCCTTCCAGAAACCATTAAACAATCTCAGCATCCATTTTACCACATCCTCCCCACCTTAAATACTTCTGCAGGCAATCCGTCGCAACCTGGGCTCTTCCCGTTCTTCATCCGTTTTATTCCATCTTTAACCTCTTCCAGTGTTATCGGTCGCAACCCCTTCCCCAAATCTACTGCATCACCCTCTCGAGAGAGAGAAAAGAGTGAGAGTTCAGTTTTTTTACTGCCTGAAATACATATTTATTTCCATGTTAAATAATTATATTAATATTATATATATATATATATATATATATATATATATATATATATATATATATATAATATATTATCATAATAAATATAATATATTATTTTGGTAGTTCCGAGTATAGTCATTCCCTCCATCTAACGAATACCTATAATATAATATAATTATATAAGTTATATGTACTCTTGTGTATATATATTTACTAATAGTACTACTCATTATACTGATGCATTAAACTTATTATATATATTATATCTATCATATATCTATTTGGGAGTACTAGATAGTATCGGTATGGTTATCGGATATCTGCGCCTTTTTATGGTATACAGTATCTGGTAAGCTGGTTTAATATAACTGGCCTGATACTTGCGATAATCTTATCTTTTTAGTGAGATGTAAAAATTATGAGTAATAACTTTTAGAATATCAATTAATAAATCTATAGTTTTTACGGATTATAGATAATATAGCTTATAGTATACTATATAATAGATTTATATAATATATATATATATATATAGTTCTTATATTTTATTCCGATTTCCTCTTTTTAATAACTTAGATTTATAGCTATATCTCTCAAACTTAGCTTCATTTATGACGTATAATAAATATATATACCTTTTTTTGTACGGCCTTTTAGTGTACAAGGACGTGCGTGAGTGTAGATGGAATCTCGCGCTTAGGGGTGC
>JABUQX010048239.1:0-47818 GCA_015478945.1 Trachelipus rathkii
TCGCGTGCATTTTAACCGTCAAGTCATCTTGCCTCAAAATCTGTGGGGCGCTGACCGCAAGTCCCTTTTACGTTATATATCGCCCTAGTCTGATCGAAGCTTGACTACGGCTGTTTAGTATATGGTCAGGCCTCCCCTACTCTGCACCTGTTAGATCCCATCCAAAACGAGAGCGAATCCGTATTTCCACAAGCCTTTCGATTGTCCCCCGGGTGCGCTTGAAGTTGAATCTCAATGTATTGCACTCTCTCTTCGAAGGAATACATCATGTGTGTGTACAAGTTTCTTCGTTTTCAAACCCAGAATACCATCTACGTCTGACACCGACTTTGCAGGAGATACCTTCGATCTCTTTATTACTGGCATTGCAAATACAGTTCATAGGCATCCTTAATTTCTATAATTGAAGAAAGGGAGTATTTTGTGTTGTCTAATGACTTTGCTTATGTACTTTAGAAATAAATTTGATGAAATAAATAAAATATCTGAGTACATAGAGAATTTTTGTTGGTCATGGGATTATTTTTAGGGCTATATATATATATATATATATATATAGATATAATATATATATATATTAATTATATATATAATATATAATATAATATATATATTACTAATATAAACCCAGTTGTAAAACCGATATACATGATGCTAACAATGTTGTTTCATCAGTCAACTCTCCCACTGTATTTATTTTAAAATCTCCCATTATATACCTGTAAGTCGTCCGCCACTCGACCAATAGTAATATATTCATTATTATATATATATATATATATATATATATATATAATATATATATATACTATATAATTATATTTATATACCCATGATATAATTTTAATAATTATACTTTTTCTTGTTCTTTACAAGTGCAAAAATTTGTTAAAAAAACAAGAACTGTGACTTTATTTTGTAAGCCCTCACTTATAAGGTAATTCTTAGTTAACCAAACCTAATATAGCACCGCATCTTTAATTATATTATATTCATTGATTATTTATTATTATTATATATATTATTATTATTTATTATTATTATTATATTTTTATATTATTATTATATTATTATTACTACTTATTTATTATTTTGTCTATTACAACTAAGAAAAAAACGTTCAAATATATATATATATATTTATATATAGTATATATATAGTATTATATATATATTGTATATATTATATATATATTATATATAATTTGTATTATGTTATAGTATATATATATATAATATACTATATATATATTTGTGTTGTGGTTATTAAGTATATTTATATTTAAACGCCATAATATTTTTATTTATCTTTATTTGTGGTGAAGCCTAAAAGCTCAACGCTTATTGTCTTTTCCCTTCTGAATGCATAAAGATTTTTTTTTTTTATGCAAAACCTACTATTTACGAGAATTGCCAACCTCCTTCCCCCTTGTACTCATTGAATGTCTATTACTGTCTTTCCTTCTAGACTTTTAGGTTCACTGTGTAACATTTTCCTTTACTGTTTCTTACTATTTATCATGTGGAATAGAATGGGTATACGCAATTACGAGCTGGTATAAATGTCCGGAGGACCATTTTGTGCAACTATTCTCTTCCATTTGCTCTGGTCTAAAGATGCACGTTATGTTGGCTATGCTGAATTTGTAATTCTCGATCATTGCTTTCTTTTATGTCAGTTGTGATATTTTGCTCGTGCAACACATTTATTTGTGAAGTGTTCTCTGTAAATATTTCTTATATTCCTTTTAAATTAATATTGTTTTGTTAATACCAATTTTGTGATATTGCTATTTATTTTATTATCGCTCTGCCTAACCTAGATAAAGTTTTCTTCTGTGATAAAATCGTTTTGAAATATTGTGTGTCGACATTTTTTCCCATGTAAGTGTGTGCGGATTCTATACACACGACAGACACCTTAACGCTTACAGGTGTTTACAAATCTTCTGCAAGGTCGTTTTTATATTAAAGAAATTTTCTTTACCAAATATTTATTATTTTATTTTTATGATAAATTTATTTTTAGAATTATTTTTGTGTGTAATATTTTTGATTTAATTAATTTATTATATGAATTTTGATACTTCGCAATAAAACTCCTTGTCTTCAATAAGGGATTTCATTGTGAAAGCGGTATTTAGGGTTCAGTGTTTTCTTTTTCATACAAACAATTTACCTTTTTCGAAGTATTATTATTTTAAAGATTTTTTGATTTAAATATAAAGCTTGTCCATAGAAAGTGATGCTCTATTAGTTTTTATATTAATAATTTATTTATTTTTATATATATTTTTGAGTATATATATATATATATATATATATATATATATATATATATATATATATATATATATACTATATTATAATATATATATATATATATATTATATATATATATCTCGAAATATATAAACGTAGTATTAGTGTTTTAATATTGGAGGCATTGCTTAGTTTTATAATGTGTGCGAATTAATGAAGATTTTGGGCCTATTATATATTATATATTATATTATATATTATTATATATTATATATATATTATATATATATATATATATATATATATATATATATCTATATATATAATTAATATATTATATATATTATATAGTATTATGTGTATTACATATACTTTTAGTTAATTTGTTGTAAATAATAATAGTACTTTGCAAGGTTCTATATATGTTATGCGTATATAAATCTATACTATTTATATATATTATCTATATATTCACGAATATATAAAATTTTGATTACATTGTTTAAAAAGAATATTAGAATTTTCATTTTTTTTTATTATTATTAAAGTATATAATTTACCACGCCCTTTTCAATACATTTCGCAAGTCAATTACCTTTCAAAATTTATTTGTTTACTTATTAGAAGTACTAGTCATTTTTATGCACAAGTTATTGATTGAGAACATGTAAGTAGAATTTCTGATAACGAATACTGTGAAGTCTAGCCTGGTTCTTGGTACAAAAGAGCCGTCGAACGTTATATCACTAGGAAGAATCTCCACAGCATTGAGTTGGTATGTTTTGTTTCTCTGATTATATTGTCTTAACTCACAGGCAGTTAGCCTAATCCAACTGGAGGTGGAACGACTTGATATAATATAGGTCGAAACTCCAGAGTATTTAATGACTGTTTGTCACGGGGCTGGCCACGGATTTTGGGAAATAGCTGGAAGTGTAAGACTAATGTTGTTGATACCCTGACACCCAGTTTGTATAATAAACACTCACATTAGTTTATTTTTATTTCACCACTCAACAAATTGGTTAAAACTTTCTAACCAGATTTTTTTATTTAATTTCACTAAAAGACTTTTAAAAATTCTTTATTTAATTATTTTAAAAAAATTCGGATAGTTCCCTAATCAAGATCTAAATATCGTTCTCTTTTCAAAGACTGAAATATCGTTCCCTATTAGGGGCTATAAAACTGACAGTCGTCAGTTCAGTTGGGTTGAGAGCTTTTTATTAGTAAGTTTTGTTCATAATTTCGTTTTGTATGTGGTCCTTTTGGTGCTCTCCGCAAATGATATTATGATTTTTATCTATTTTTATCAGAAGAGATTCCATTATTTTTTTGTGGTTGGTTTATTAATATTGAGTCTATACTTTTATATATGAACTTTAATTGAGTTGGTTATTTAGATGTCTGTGCTTGTGTTAAAGGGAATTTTGGTTGATCTGTTGTGGCGGTTCATAAGTGTGTTGATATTTTTTTGTGGTGAAATTGATAGTTTGGCCTATATTATTGAGTCACACTGATTACATGGCTAATATATATATAATGGTGGGTCTGGGTTTTAGTTTCTCACGTGTTTTTAAAGATTTCTTTTTACAATTTTGCATTATTAAATTTATCTCGAACGAAAATGAAGAATCTGTGTGAGTGAGCCATTTTATGTATTTGAAAATGAAAAAATGTACCTTTATCGTAAGTATCAATGTATATATATTATATATATTTTATAATTATTTCATTTCTTTTTAATTTACTTTCATAAATGATAATTTAATTAAGATAATTGGAACCTTTCTCAAATGACAGATATTTGATAAAGCCACGTGGAATTAAAAGCATAAATTTCGTCTATGAAAGCTTTGAGTCCTCTGACACGCTGATATGTCTGTGACCACAATTAGCCCGATTTTTATTTTAAACAAAATTTGTGAAATAATTTGATAATGAATTCTAAATGGAAATAAAATAGATTTAAATAAATCATTTTGCATCTGATTTGTTTCTGTTTCAAAAATGACTAATTGCCCTTTTTTCTTTCTTTTCAGGTATTGATATGGCTTCAGCGCGCACGGTCAAGCTAAGGAAAAATCTGACGTTTCTGCTACATCCGAAGAATTACACTGCTGGATGCACAGGACAAGGGCATCACAAGTTTGTGAAGCGCGGCCTAAGGTTACTTTTCAAGTAAGCTGGAGTGGACCAAGAATAGTCTTTGGGGCACTGCACGATGTGTGCAGGACGCTGCGTGTGAATATCTCGGCGAGTTGACGAAGGGCACGAAAACTTCACTGAAGTTTGGGATTCCGAAATGGTTTGGAGGGAGCCGTCTGACCATGAATCGGATTGCTACTTCTGCGCCATCGATACTACTGGCATCAACCGGAAGAATCGGAGAAGCCTCCGTAGCACGACTTCATCTGCCCGCGTCCAGTTGTCACTGCGGAAGGACTTCTGTACCAGCGTGCAGAGGCTCTGACAGGACGACGAGGCCACATGCTATAGAGGGAGGAGATACGATGGAGTATGGAAACACAAGATGGATCCGCGCCCTTTCCAGCAATGTGAGCTTAATGATTAGGTTCGGCAAACTCAGCTTGTCGAAGACATTCCGCCGAGCTGTTGACCTCCAGACTCAAAGAGAAAAATCTACTCGGTGAGGACGCGCGTATCACGTTCTTTCGTAGAAGGCATCAGGACTACATGGGCTACTTCTTGCGAGGAGGAAGACCTCGTGTATTGCCGAGATGTCGCCGGTCTTCTTGCTAAACTCGGCGCCTCTCAATAATGAATCCGAGAGATTGGCGCTTCTTCATAGACAGTGAGCAAGCGTCTTTTTTTTGAAAGGAAGTGTATTTTTGGGGGCCTTTTTCATACAAACGGGAACGAGTTCGCCCTCAATTCTCTTGCGCACTCTGCAACTCTAAAGAGAAATATGAAGCAGTTAAGTACGTGCTCGACAAAATCCAATATCATCAGCACCAATGGATCATCTGGCTTTTCGACTTTTAAGTGATGTGATTTCTACTTACGTCAGCAGTTCGGGTACACAAAGTACCCATGCTTTTATGTAAGTGGGATAGTCGAGACAAGGCCCAGCACCATGTGAAGAAGAGTGGCCGGCGCTGAGTAAGCCAGGTGTTAGTAACCTGGGGGCAGCAAACATCATAACGAACCTCATTGTTGACCGGGAAAAGGCTTTTGTTTCCCACCGACTTTCACATCAGCTTGGGGTTAATGAAAACAGTTACGCGCGCTCTGGACAAGGATGGGAGGTGCTTCAAATACCTGTGCCGAGCCTTCCTGAGTACCATTGGAGAAGCTGAAGGCCGGATTTTCGATTGGCACAGAATACGGCAGCTCCATAAGGACACAAGTTCGGAAAAACGTCATGAACACGCTATAGAGATGCGGCCGCCTGGAGGTCGATTTGTGTAGGTGGTGAACAAACTGTCCTGAGGGAACCACAAGAGGCAGCAAACTACGCACACTCATCAACAGCATGATAAAAAACTTCCAAAACCTCGGGTGTGTTTGATGAGTAAAGAGCCATTTCTGTTCTCAACATGGAGAGTTTCATGAAAACCACTTGTTGCGTCAGCGCTACGAACAGGCGGAAGGTTCATCAGGACATGCGTCAAATGGTGGAGAGGTACCAGGGGAGGTGGGACGCAGTCAATGCGCGGGACTACTGCTGGCGCTGAAAGAGAGACACCAGCAGCTACTCACAACGGAAATCGAAGAAACGGGATGTTCGCCGTTGAACCGATACTTGTTTGTGTACGTAAACGTCATGTTACATGTATTATACTTATCAAATGTAATCGAAGTATATAATAAATGAATGAATTTTGATACTTGACTTTTATTTACCAGGAAAACGGGGAAAAAACCAAATGTTTATGATCCTCAGGAATTGGGTTTTTTGGACGAAAAATAGTTTTTCTTAAATGTCTGTAGGGAACAAACCAGACCTGATTGAAAACAAAGTGCATTTTTGGACTCAGCGCATCTCATAGTCTAATTCCGCTGGAAACCCCTGGACGATTTTCCCAAAAAAATTTTGTTACCCAGTGTAATCTTTTTTCTGTTTTTCTGTTTTATATTCGTGACTCTTTAATTTTGCTTTTTTCTGTGCTAAATGTATTTTTTCATAGGATATTTTTAATTTTGTAAAAATAATTTTTAATGTACTGTAACTCATTGTTTAAGAACTGTGAAGAGCAAAATTGTTAGGCGGCCCGTGAGACATAGAGAGGTATAGTGGGTTTTGGTTATGGTATGTGTGTTACGGTCGTACAAATGTATGTAGTTAGTGAGAGTTTGGTGTTCGTCTATACAGGATATGGCTGCGTTTTATGTGTGTTGATTAATTTAATGATAAGGTTGTCAAAAACGGTAAGGTTTATTTATAGGTAATTCATGGTAAATTTAATCTGCTGGTTAGATGCTGTTTATATAAAGTATGTATTAATTGTGTGCTGGTGTGTGAGGAATTTGCTAGACAATATGTTATCTACATATTTCTCTTAACCATATTGTATTGTTGAGGAGTGGGTGAGTAAGTATGTATTAATGTTCTAGCAATTCCATGTATATATTGCTGAGTATGGGAGAGAGCGGGGAACCCATACTCAAGCCTGTGTTCTGTTTATAATAGTGTTGTTCGTGTTGGAAGAAATTATGTTCTAATGTTAGTGTAATAAGGGATTTAATAGTTTGAAAGGGAAGTTGGAAAGAGATATGTTTTTCCGAGACGTATCTAGTGAGAAGGCTTAAAGCGTGTTCAACCGGTACAGAAGTAAATAAAGATATAACATCAAAACTGAGAAATGTGTGTGTGTGTGTGTGTGTGTGTTTACTGTATTTATTCTGTTTATAAAGTCTAAAGTGTTTTTTAAATGAGAATTTGAGATCTGACCTAGAAGAGATTTAAGTATGTTTTGAAAGCTTGTATGTGTTTCCGTTAGTGTTTGCTATGATGGGACGTAGAGGTATGTTTGTTTTGTGTGTTTTTGGTACTCCGTAAAAGTGTGGAATGTTGGTCATGTATGCATTAAGTGTTTTACTGAGTGTTGGTTTGTCACTTAAAATGTTTTTCAGTCTATTGTTAAAAGTTTGTTGTGAATTTTTATGAGGATTTTTATTTAATAATGTGTATGTGTTTGTTATTTTTGTGGTATAGAAGATTCTATTATAGATCTGGCTCTTGATAAATATCATTCCTTTATCATACGTAGGAAATTCTTGCAAGAGGTTACCCTTATATTAGATTCTTTGCTTAAAATTTGATGTACGAGGACGAGGTTGTTGCAAACAGCATTCCTTTTAATATATCTGCATTACATGTTTTTCCATTATCTGCTTTATTTCATTTGTCTAGACTTTTTATCGAAAAGGGAACTGGATCTGGGTTATCTATTGCTAAGTATATCCTTAGCAATAGATAACCCAGATTCGACTAAGGGTCAGTAAGAACTAAGAAATCTCTCTCGCTAGTAGCTTCTGAATGATAAATAAATTGTCTTCCCATCCATGAACAATTCTTTCTAAGCAGAATTGTATCCTTTGTACTCCAGATTCAGAGTGAAAATATCATTGATATAATCAGCAACAATTGTTTGTCATCATCTTTAACTAACTCTGAAGAGCTGAGTATTAATACCTTCAGCAATACAGTCAAGATAAAATAATGAAAGAGACGAATTGAGGATCTTTTCTCCTCTAAATTTTATTGGTGCGGTTACATCTGTAATATGTACCATAAATTAACAATCGTAACAGGAAAATTATTTGTTTCCTTATACTTGTTAATTTCTGATAAAACCTTGGAACGATTTGGATATCAGACGTTGCTAAGCATGTTTGCACAAAAATAAACGAAGTTCTACTCTCTGTGTCTCGCTTTCAAAGAAAAAAAAAAAAGCTTTTGTAAACCTGGCCTTTCCTACTTTTATTTGCTCTGATGATCTGTAGCTAATACACCTATGAGGGCTATATATATATATTATATATTATATAGTATTATATTATATATATATATTTAATATTATTATATATATATAATATATATATATATATATATAGTATATCGTTGGTCAATGAAGTAACTTCTTGGAAGTTACCATCTCAGGGTAGGTTCAACCCCCCCTACGGACCATTATAGATATTACAAATAAATTTGTTGCGTTTATTGCACATAATACTCTTTAAAGTACTAATCAGTGTCGCATTAAAAATTATCAAGTGTTGGCCCTTGACCCGAGTGTGAGAGGGGGGAGGCCCGTCGGAGTTTAGGTGTCCAAGACACGCCTCACTCCTCTTGGGAAGCTAGCTTTCAGAGGTAAAATGATGGATTTCCTTTTAGCTAATCGTTTGTCAAGGGGTAACACTCTTGGAGTTACCATTCAGGGTAAGGGTTCAACCCATTTGGACCATTATTATTATATATATATATATATATTATATATAATTATTTATATATATTTATATATATATATATTATATATATATATATAATATTATATATATATATTTATATCTATATATACTATATATATATACGCCTCGTGGCGCAGGAGGTTGAGTCACAGCCTCTCATACGAGAGGAACGCTGGTTCAAATCTCCGCGTAGCAGTTGGGGTTTATCTACCTGGGGGCAAGAATAAAACTTGACTGCGAACACGTTGGTGGCGCTGGTTTGGGATAGCGGCCTTAAAGTTCGATTTCTTGGTGTCCCCGGCTAACCCCTGTCATAGAGGGATAAAGCAAACGTTAAAGGGTAGTTTAATATATAATATATATATTAAATATATATATATATATATATATATATATATTATATATATTATACATATATTATTTATATATATATATAAATATGGTCAGCCTCTAAGAGCAACAATCCTATTCTTAAAAACTAGCAATAGCGTACAGGGAAAGGATACAGTTTTGGAATCTGATAAAATTTTAGTTAGGCAAAATGTGCATTAAAATAATGAAATAATTGTTATATAATTATCAGTAATATGATGAATCCATTTAGGGCCGAAAGCATATCTTAAAAAGTTGAGTTAGCTACAGCAAAATGAAAATACATTTCTGAATTCCTGAGTTAATTTTAGTTAGAAAAAATGTTCATTTTTTTTCTTAATTAATGGAATTCCACAGGTAACGCAAGATGGAAGGAGTCAGGTTATGTTCGGTCTTACCGGTGGACGACGGGAGATAGGACTATTTCCCCCTCCGGGAGGGTTATCCGACCCCACTCTTTGGTATTGTGGATTGTGGGGTTTTTCTTCGCCCTTTGCCTACGGGTATGGAAAACGCCTGTCGAGCCCCCTAAAAAATGAATTTTTTTTTTTAACATTTTCCTCACTAAATTTTTACCCGGATCCCAAAAATGTATACCTTTTCCCTGTCGCTTTTGTAGTTTTTTAGATATGGATTGTTACTCTTCTAGAGGCTGCCTTAATATATATATTATATATATAATATATTATATTTTATATATATACTAATATATATTTAATTATATATCTAACTCAATTTTCTTAAATTTTATTTATTTTTCGAAATTTATTAGGGAACTGGTGCGGTGCGATCCAAAGGCCCGCACCACGCACAGCACCTCACCGCACCGTTAATTTTTCTCGTGCTCCGCACGCCACTTTTATTTTTTTCTTTCCACCTTGGGGTTCTGCTCGCACATCTCGCATGAGACGCGTACCGACAACCAAATGGCCGCACCGCACCAGATCGCTGAAATTTCGATGAGCACGTACCGCACCAAAATGAGCGCACCGCACCCGGTGCGTCGGCCAACCCTACTTCCTATATATGAACCTCAATACTATTGCAAAAAGTATACAAATGCCATTATAAGGCGTGAGGCTTGGGGGAAGAGGTTGGTGCGGGTGCATATGAGTTGGGTCCGTCCCGCAGCCTTGGTAACACAATTATTTTTTACTTGTTAATAAAATCGATTTATTAGACATATATATATATATATATAATATTTATATATTATATTATATATATATTATATTTACCCATATAGTGAGTGAGTATTATATATATATATATATATATATATATATTATAGTATATATATATATTTATATTATTATATTTTATTTTTAGTATATCACGGTTAAACTGCGCGGCAATAAAATATGACATTCGTGTGCTGGTGCTAGTAGAAGTTACCTAGATACACCTGGTAAAATAAATGAAGTGACCTTAGAGGGTTACTATGGATAAAGTTATGTGGGGTAGAAGGTGATGTATAGGTGATATGGGTATGTGGAGTTAGATAAGTAACTCTACTCACCTACTAAATAAGGTGTCGGGTTAAATGAATAGAATTAGGGTGGTAGGTACTATTAGTATACGCATAAAGTAGGGTGAGGTATATAGATAGAATTTGGAAAATAGTCGTAGTGGAGCAAGTATAGATGAGGTAATATCAAATTATAATAAGTTTATAAGATTTTCTCATTTCGAAATGTGACTGTGTGGACGGTCCGGGGTATAATAAGATACTGGTAAAATGGTCTAGGGAGTGGTACCGAAATCCCTATATTAATCTATAGTAGGGTGACTGTAAACGGTGTGGTAAACGTACAGGAAGGGTGTATGGTGAAATAATAAGTGTGTATAGGTGAAATAGTATAGTAAAAAAGAAGGTAAGGTAGTATATATAGGGTAAAGTATACCTCGGTATAAATCAAAGAAAAAATCTATACTTTATTATTATATATATTATAAAAATACGTATAAATAAAGTATGGTGTTATAATATTGGATGTGCGAAATTTAGTGGAAAGCCGCAATACAGAATACCGAATAGGTCGGCTAAAGTATTCGGCCGAATACCGAATATTTCGGCCGAATATTCACTTCGCTATTCGGCCGAAAAAGTTATTTCAAAGTTCGTCATCCATTTTAGGGAAAAATAAAAGAAAATATATAACGGTCAACAAAAAAGTGAAATTTTCTTGGATGGACTTTTGTAGCCGTTTTATACTAATTCGAGGGTGCTGATTCCAGATCTGATCTCAGATTTGCTCTATCACATCCCAATTTTGGTTGCAATCATGGTCCTATTTTTGCATGTTCCCTAGGAATGACAAATTCATGTGCGCAATACGTAGGCTGTATTAGACGTTACCTTCCGCAGTTAATGATCGTACAGTAGCAGCAAGTTACCAGCGGTCGATATTCTGGAAGCATGTAGTAACTTTAGTACGTCTCATGTATGGATGCCATTGACCTGGATGATGTCTATCATCCATCTGAAAAATACAGTCGGATGGTCCGTCATTGATCACCCAGGGTGAACTGAACGATCTTGTTATGAGAGTTGTGATTTGTCCGAAGTTGTCCTGAGCTGTTGCTTCGAGTTTGCATGAAAAATGACTCTGGACCTGGCCAAGAGTTATAGGCATTTTATCGTAAAGAGAAGAGGCTGCCGGATGGGCCTTCGATCAGGATGGGTAACCTTGTGTATTGCAGCAGTTGCAGGCCTACTACTTCGCTATGGGACTCCCAGCATCGATTGCGGTGAAGTGGACTGTTTATTGACATTTCCAAGAGCAGTTTAAAGTGTGTCTTGTTTACAAAACGGCAACAGGTATGCTTCGGTCTCCAGTAGGGTTACTCGGTACGGGACTGATGGAGTAGAGCGAGTGTGCCAAAAATCAAGACACGTTTGGAGAGGGCACTCACAATATCAGCGTACATGGATGTGTAATATGCGGCTCTGACCTGGCAGAGAGAGGAAGTAAACAGGTTTTGTTCTCAGGTCAGGCAGAAAAGAGTTTCACCATGAATATAACTCCTGTTTCCACGTGTGCTCGATGGACAGCCGGGCGCCAAAACGAATCACTTGGACCAAAGAGAATGCCACGAGGCGGAAACGTTGACGCCAGGTGAAGGGAACAATCTACGTGAACCACTTGTTTACAGAGAGTAAATCAATCTTTTACCTCCACCTAACATAAAAAACTGGGTTTGATAGAACAATTTGTGACGGCCTGGACCATGATGCTGAGATGTTTCGCTAGTATATGCTCAAGCTTTCTGGCCCTGAGTGAACCGAGAAGAAAAAAATGGACTATATGCATGGCCCACAATACGGACATCCTCCGTGATGCTGCCTTTTCTACAAATATGACTGTGTTAGAGGCAAGAGCATGGAATACTTCATGATGTAGCAGCACGAATTCTCTGGGGGACAGGAAAGCCGAGAACACTAAAGTGTACAGGAACTGCTAGACAATTTTCATCCTCATGGATGTAGAATGAGTATAAAGTTCGCACACTTACATTCTTCACTAAGAAAATTTTCCGGATAACCTAGGCGATGTAAGTGACATGAGAGGTTGAACGCTTCCATACAATAATAAAGTTCATGAAGGACCGTTTACCAGGGCAAGTGAGGATATCAATATGATGGCCGACTATTGTTGGAGCTTTATGAGGGATATTCCAGACGCTATGCAGCAGTAGATCGTCTACGAAGAGAAAGTTCCTACCATCGTAGGTATGTTTCCATTAACTAAACATTCCTTCTGTTACATTCATTGTTGTCCCATATAACTCTTTCTTTCTTCATAGTTGTATTATATGTTTAAACATATTTATTCAAAAACATATCTATCTTCAATTTGCGATTTGGTTTATCTCCCTTCATTATCCAATATATATATATATATATATATTATATATTATATAATAATATATACTATTATATATATATATATATATTATATATATATATATATATATATATATATATATATTATATATTATTATATATATATATATATATATATATATATATATCCATTAATTGTGATAGACCCTCTTGAAAAAAGGTAAAAACCATAAAATTTTACAAATTTGTGTTACAACACAATATCTCACAAATGCAATGTGATACTGCAAAAACCGATTTACTTTTTGAATTAGCCACTATCATAATCAATTGTCGAAACCCCGATCAAAAATTTCATGTTACCAGTGTTATATACAAGTAATAAAACAAAAAGTAAAATAACTATTTCTTACCTTATAGCAAACCATTCACATATTAAAAAATAATTAAATAAAAATTGAAGTTTCGTAGTTAAAGATATTAAACTAAACTTCATTGAATAAGCTCTAAGGTTAAAAATGAGCTAAGAACATTTAGCCAGGTTTCGGTATCATGTTTCTGATGGGGAATAACGCATATTCTTGTGGCTATCCTATACAAATATTTCCCTCCGATATTCTAAAATAATTTCTTTCACTTATTCGACTGAATAGTCGATGTTCGTGGATCCTGCTGGCCAAGTCGGTCACTTACATAATCATGCTATGAGTCTATCTTTCAAATATTTCGTTCTCACTGGATGAATCCCATGTGTCTTATTTCCTCACCAATGAAGGAATAATTCATTGTAAAAATATACACTCGGATCTAAGTACGGGTATAACGAGCTATGGATATGAAAACTATATTGACTATTGTAATATATTTCTTGAAATGTATTTTCTCGTTAGATCTGAGACGCTCTTGTTGTTACTTATGTATCCGATAGGCAATATCACATTCGGTCAGATAATAGAAGTTGGGACTTCGTTCTATCTAAGTCTCCATCTCTTCAATTCTCTCCTCTGGTCTCATACCGATTCTTTGTAATTGATAAAACTGCTTTTACCAGCATATCACATTTAATATAGATAAGAAGTTGTAAACATGGACCTTCAAGCTTCCTTTCCCCACTACTGTGAATTCATTGTCCGCAGCAGGAGAGTCTCAGTGTGATGTTTTAACAATTTTAGTATTCTGACTTTCTTATTCTCATGCCGTCAATCACGACCATTTTGATTACGGCTGAACTCTACAATCGCATAACATGAATTGAAACATTAGATATAAAGTGCAAGAATTACAGATACTCGCATAGAACACATAAATACCTAGCGCAGAGTTTATCACATAGAAACTTGAAAAGTCTTTTTTCTACTGTTTTCTTAAGTTTCTTCATACGAGTGTAATTTATTCTCACGCTGCTAAGCTTTGCTTCTACGTAATTTGCCATTATTTAAAATAGATTTATTGCGATTACGAATGGAATGTAGAGATCAGATGTAATGTGCAGAAGAGAGATTCTCGTAATTAGGCTGGAGCTCTACGCATTGCTATATACGTGAAATTACAGTGAGATAGGTAATATGCGCACATGTGAGGTAAATGGAAAATGAAATATCTCCTATTTCCATGAGAAGACAAATCCATCACCGAGCAATTATATCCTGATGTTCCACTCGATTACACGCAGCAGATCACGTACTGACAGGCTAGAAACCTTTTAAGCTTCAATAATCCATAAGCTCACTTACATTACCAGAGATATCATAAGTTCTGTTCCAGCGTGTAGAAACGTCTTGAATTAAGTTTATGCCTGTTTGACATGTCAGCTGCATCTTAAAGTGTTTAAAGCTTTTGCAGCCTGCCGTTGCTGAAATGGTTAAAATGAGAGGATATGCTTCTGCAAGTAATAAAATATCTTTACAGACTTCTGACATAATATTGATTCGTGAATGTACTAATGGAAAAATGTGTATAAAACATGAATACCAAACAGCAAACCACTCTCCCTTATACCAGTACCATGTTTGGTCTTATCCCGTTTCACTAAATGAATTCTATTTTTATGAATATATATTGAAAAATGTCAAAGGCCTTATAGGATCTGACAAATGACAAAGAATTTTCGCCATATTGGCTACCAAAATTTGGCTATATTTTTATTATTTTTTGCGAATAATAATGTTTTTCTACAAATTTTCAATTTTAAATGAAATAACTTTCCCTTATGTTGACGTAATTTATTGTATATAAAGCTCATATTCGGGCCGAATAGTTCGGCAAAAAGCCGAATACGAATTATTCGTATTTTTTGCCGAATTAGGACGAAATTACGAATACTTACGAATATCGGGCACATCCCTAATATACTATATATATAATATTATATATAATATATATATATATATATTATATATATATAATTATATATTATATATATATATATATATATATATAGTATATATAGTATAGACGGTTTCATGAAGGAATAGTATAGATTTATAGGTGATAGATGTATGGACTAATCCGCAAGTAAAATTGTTTCTCATAAACATTCCGTGTCCTATTTTCGATGGTTGTAGAGATGCAACTATTTGAATATAAAACGAGCAATCCTATAAAAGTTACTAATGAAATAGAAATGGCTTATTGATTATTTAAATCAGTGATTCCCAACCTTTTGTAATTCACGGCACCCTATTGAAGGCTGTGGAATTTTTGAGGAACACTGTATATAAATAAATAATATGAATAATAATAATAATAATAATATCAATAATAATAATAATAATAATAATAGATTTTAAATTTAAATATTATAAAAACATGAACTGGTTTAAATTTGAAAGCTTGGGAGTTTGCAGTTAGAATAGATTAATGGGAATTTGGTTGCTTTTTGCTTGGGCACAAATATTGTATGCGGTTAATTCTGATGTGTTGATAACGCAACAGGCATACTTTCCTGAAGATTCAACAATATATTTCTTGTTTTGCATTTTATTGGGACCATTGCCGAGAGAGCTTGTTCACAAAAGTATGATGTTGAAAATGCAAAAGGAAACTTGTGGCTTTTTCTACTAGGTTAGGATACTCCTTTTGTATTGCTAAGCCAAAAATCAACCGCTGATAAGTCAGTCTTTTCAAGTTCAATTTTTCAGTAAAGAATCAGCACGCAGAGATCATTAAATTCGTTTCTTTCAGTAAGCTGTGAAATCTAGTTCTTCACCAATATCTGCCTTGTGAAATGGAACAATCCACACAAGATTCTTAACGGAAAGAGAAGAAAAGTTACTTATCTACTGCATCTTGCAATTTTTGATAAATGATCAAGGAATACAGGTTCGTTTTAGCTTTCCTAGCCAATACATTCGGAAATCCCTTTAAAAGCGATGGAACAATTTGAAAAAAATCACTTTTCTCAATTGCGACTTCCAAGGAGCTACCTTTCTCATAAACCTTTCATTTCATTGGTTGAAGAAAGTGTAGTCTTTTCGTCCTGTAATGAAGTATTTAAAACATTTAGTTTTACTAAAACTTTTTTGCTTTTATGACAGCTGTAAACACCCATCATCATTTTGCAGCAACTTGGAAAATCGCATCATGTTTCTCTTTCTCAAAAAAGCTTTTAGTTCTTCTTTTATTTGTAAGAAGCGGCAATTCAGTTACATCTACACGAGAATAATAATGAGAATATATGGTGCATCATTTCACACAACATTTTTTCAAAGAGAGCTTCTTCACTTAAAGGTTCGGCGATTTAATGTAATTTATCATCTTCACAACCTGATTTATAACTTCCTGATTTATAACTTCATCGAACTGCTCACCACAAATTTTCCCTACTAGTGCTTCTCTGTGCAGAAAGCAATGAGTTATTTTTAATGATACATTTTCCTGTAGTGCTGGCGCAATAAATCCTTTATGCTTTCCTGTCATTGATGGTACACCATCAGTACATATTTCACAACAGTAGTTCCATGAAAAACCATGGCTATTGAGATAGTAAGAAACGGAAGCGAAATTATCGGCGCCGGTACTAGTTGTTTCCAACTCTTTGAAAACAAAAGCTGCTCCAAAATATATTTACTAAATCTACAGAATCCAAGAAGCTGATCTTTTGCAATAATATCAATACTTTATCTATTTGTAAAGCAAATTTATGGTGAGTTTTTATTCTATCTGTGACTTTTTTCATATTCATATATTTAATGACATTTAGATATTCTATATACGGCTAATAGTATATAGTGTTGATAGAAGAGGCAACTTGAAATACCAGATCCGTGATCGTCGAGCCACTGTCAGGCTCCATAGGGTGCCGTGATACCAGCGATATTCACTTCGCGCGCCAAACCTCCCTCCGGCTTCTCATTACTTCTTCCTCAAAGAATTGTCTGACGCTGTTTCTACCATTGTATATTCGTCGCGCATGAGAAGCAGTTTGGCTACTTTATCAGATTGAGATGCGAGATGAGAAGAGTTAAGCTTGTCGAGACTAACTCTTCTATCACCCTTCCTACAGACGGTATCGAACGGCCCAGAAATTGATGCGCAAATGTCTGATGTTGCATTTTGTCATTACTATACGTGTATAACAGGTAACACGACCCGCCTAGTTCGAAGACCAAGGTTCGCTGGGATACAACCGGGTGTCGTAAGCAACCGCGAGCACTGAAGGTGATGCTGAATGGCATACGTGTGATGAGCGCTCCACCATAGCCCTCACCGCCGTACGGTGCAACCGTAGAACCGCCGCGGACCCCCGTGTGTGTCGGATTACATGGCTTAGCGTTTCACCACCTAAGTTACAACGGGGAAGCATGGATTATTGATCGTGTGTTCCATTGAAAATCCGCTAAAACAAAAACTCTAATAAATACGTTCTTTTCCTTTAATAGAATTCTTTTGATGATTGAAGATCCGATGAATGAAATGTTACATAAATCTATTCTCACTTAAAGTAGGTGGTATAAGTTCGCTCTCCTTTTTCTTGAAAAAATTTTAGAACATTTTTAGCACAAATTTTAAAACAAATGGAAAGCAGTTTTTAAGGTTAAACAACTAGAAATAGACTCAATGACTCTATAGAGGTCATAGAGACATAGAGCATCTTACTGTCTTACGCCTGGCAGAGACCTTTGTCCTGAAACTAACGTCAATAGTATATTATATATATTAATTATAATATATATATATATAGTATATATGCTATATATAATATATATAGTATATATATATTATATAATTACTATTATATTATATCATATATTACTATATATATATATATATATATATATAATTTACTTTAGGAGAGAGGGAGGTTAAAAGCCTATCTTAATAGAATTTTTGCCTAACTAAAATTGAAAACCTATTTTCATTAAAATGGTTAAAGATGTTACAATTAGATTAATATCACGCGGCACCCCTGACAGATCTCGCGGCACACATAAGTGCCACGGCACACCGGTTGTGAATCTCTGATTTAAATGGTAGATAATGCACGATTATACATCTCATCAGTTCAAAGTAAATGTTCAAAAACCCCAGCACCGGCTTTAATTCCTTTATCATATCTTGCCAAATGTACGTGTAGGTAAGTAATTTATCTTGGTTGTTCATTTATGATGGCGCACCATGCATAATACGAGCGACCAATTCCTTTTGTGAACACTTCAGTTTTAGTTCATCCTCAAAGAAAATAATCTAGAGGTTTAAGGTCTGGCGACCTTGGTGGCCAATGAACTTGGCCACTGTGGCCGATCCACTGTTCGGGGAATATTAGATTTAGATCTGTATCACCTGCCGACTAGAATGCTGGAAGAACATATGGGTACCCTAATGGGACAGGTATTAGAGTCTTGCACTAATTATAATAAAAAATTTACAAATATTTTATTTATTTAAATATATCTCATTTTTTAAAAATATTTGAGTATTTATAATTATTTTTTTATCGCTATCCAATATGAAGAAATTAGTTATTTTTTTATATAAATTATTTGTGCTTTTTTAATATTATTGAACTCCCACTTTGGAGTTAGATTTTTATATACTTTATATAAAAATTATATATATTATTTAGTGTTTTTATTATGAGCTAACACTTTTATTTTATCCTACATGATACTGAAAATTAAATTATATTGAAAGACAGTAGTTTCAATAGAATAGCAAAAATCAATCTAACCAATACGAAATTTAATAACGATTAACGATGAAACAGAATGAGAAATTAAATTATCTTTATAGAATAAATAATATAATAGTATATATATATTATATATTATATTTACTATATATTTATATATATATTAATATATATATAATATATATATATTATATATATAATATAATATATAATATATATATATATATATATATAATATATTAGTAATATATAATATAAAATATATAATTATATAATATATATTAAATATTATATATATTAATATATAATAAATATATTAAAATATATATTAATAGTTAATATATAAATAAATATATATACTAATATATAATAATATTAATATATATATATATATATATATTAATATATATAATATATATTATCATATATATAATATATATATATATATATTATTAATATATATATAATAATATATATTAATAATATAATATATATATATATATATATATATCTATATATATATATATTTGCATGGAAAAAAAATTCAGAAAATATTTGCCTGGGCATAAGAAAATAATACGATTAGAATATGAATAATCTTACTTTTTAAAAAATATGTGAAGATATATATAATATATAATTATTATAATATATATATAAATATTAATAATAATAAATTATTATAATATAATATATTATTAATATAATAATATATTATATTATATTATAAATTAAATATTAATATTATTATAAAATATAATAATTAATTAATATTAATTAATATTATTAAAATAATAAAAAAATTAAGTATTTATTCCTTAATATTATAATATATATATAACTACATCTCATAAAAATAATTAAATTACAAACAATTAGAAAACAATACATTCATTACACAATACAATAAATTATGTTTAATTAACACAATCCAGCAATATATATTATATTCATCAATTAAATAATTTTCGGATACCGATTGTTTTAAAAATAGTGAAATTATTGTGAGTAAGATTAATGCAGATATATTATTAAAATGTGATAATAAAGCCTTCTGGAAAATGGCGAATTAGAAGAATAATAATGGTAATGAATAAATTAACATTATATTCGATATAATCATCTATTTATATTATATATTATATTAATATATATATAATTAAATAAATCAGATACCTAATTTATAACTATATTAAATATAAATATTTTGTACTTCGACTAATTATATCATATATTACATTATATTATTTGTAACTATAGCAAATGCTATTTATTTTAAATATGATATGATATCAAAATATATATTTGTACATAATAAAAGTTTATATATATTATTAATATTATATTAAATTAAAATATAATATGATAATATAAAATATAAATAATATAATATATATATATATATAATATATATATATATTATATATATATATATAAAATAGTAATATAAATAATATATATAATATATAGTTAATATAATTATCATATACTAATCCATATATCTAATAATAATTAAATATAATATATAAAAAATATAATTAAGTACCTAAAACATAAAATATTTGGGAGTAATCTCATTAAATTTAATATTATATCTATTATATATATATATAATATATAAATAATATATTTATTATATATAATATTATAATATATTATTATTATATATTATATATAATATAATATAATATATAATATTATATATATATATAATATTATATATATATATATTAATTATATTAATATTATATATATAATATATGAATAATATAATATAATATAAATTTTTTTTTATAAAAAAACAAAAAATATTTATTTAAATATATTTCTAAATTTAAAATATATTTTTATAATCTAATTAAAAATTATTATTAAATACTAATATCCCATACTACTTAGTTGCCTACCTTCTAATAATATTACCACGAGGCCTACTACAACTTAGATAAATAACATATAACATTAATAATGATACTACGCGGGGGCATAGTTGTGTATAGGGTAACTAATACATAATCAGAGATATTTGAAAATAAATAGATACAACAAGAATAAATATATTAAATATAAAGGTATAATAAATCACAGATACTATACACAGATACCCAATTATATATTACTATTATGTACTATCCTAAATATAATAATATATAGTTATATATAAATAATATATATATATATATATATATATATATATATATATATATAATACTATATATATATGATATTATATACGTGTAGTGTTTAATATAATATATATACTCTATATAATAAAACCATATATACTATATATATATATATATATATACTATAGTATATATATATAGTATATAATATTATAAATATATATATATAATTTATATATATAGATATAATAATATATATTATATATATATATATATATATAATAATATATATATATCATGTAAGTATATATATACATATATATATAATATATCATTAATATAATATAATTTATATATATATATATATACTATATATATATATATATATACTATATATGATTATATATATTATGAATAAAGTATATATATAATATATATATAATATATATATATAATATATATATATATTAAATATATATATATATATATTATATATACCACATATATTATAATATATATTAATATATATATATATAAAGCATGCCAATTAACGCTTATATTACAATATTTTTAAACTTACAGGTAGCTGTCAACAATTCTTCCTTTGATATTGCTATTTCTTGTGGGAAGATCGCGTTCTCAACCATCTTTCATGGGTAATATATATATATATATATTAGTATATATATATATAAATATAGTATATATATATATATATATATATTATTATAATATATATATAATTAATAAAACGCATATTTGAGCATATATACATATATTTATTTATGATATATAATATTAAATATATCTATATAGATATAAATTTACAAATTTAATAAAAATTAGTAACAAAATATAAATTAAACAAAAGAATATATATTCATGAAAATATAAGCATATAATATATATATAATATATATATATATATATATATATATATATAATATATATATATATTTTATATATATAATATATATAATATACTACTATGATACTATATATATATATATGGATAAATATTTGTATGTGTTTGTGTGTGTACTTAGGCTCCATTGTGTTATTGAAATATACTTTTTTTTTTTTTTTTTTTTTTTTTTTTTTTTTTTTTTTTTTTTTTTTTTTTTTTTTTTTTTTTTTTTTTTTTTTTTAATAGTTAAGAAGTTTTAATTTTTAGTGGTGAAACTATGTTATAGACCTAATTATCAAATATAATAACAACAGCTGATTTAAGAAGATTTTTATGAAACTTATAAGAAATGTTTGAAATAATCCCTAATGAAGGGTGGGGTCCAATATTTGCTCTAGGAAGACCCAATTTATCCTCCACCTAAAAATGAACATAGAATTCTTAATTTTCAACCAATTTTGACAACAACAACAGCAACTACAACAACAACAGAAAAAAAGCAAATGGCAGCTACTTCTAACGTCTAAAACGTCATTTTCGGGTGTTTTTCTGTGTCTGGTTATTTCTTTTGTATTTTCATTTTTTGAAAACCTATTTTTTCACATTTTTCGATACACATCAGTAGTAAGGATTGCACCATAGCCTCTAAAAATTGCAAGCGGATGTTTCAAATGTTGAAAAGCAACATTTTACAACATTTGGTTTTTGACGTTTGAAATTCAAGGGGAGGATCCAATATGGAGATTTCAGCACCCCATTTTAGCCCCCACCTAAAAATGAACATAAGTTCTTAATTTTCAGACAATTTTGATGGGGAAACAAGCAAACTGCAACTTTTTCTGACAGAGCTCTAAAATGTCGCTTTCGGGTGTTTTTCTGTGTCTGTAGTCATTGTTTCAGTATTTTCATTTTTTTAGGACCTATGTTCTTGACATTTTTTCGTAGCAACTTCTACAATTTTTTTAAAAATGACTTTAAACTTGAAATATGTAAAGATTGGTCCATTACGAACAAAATGCACGAAGTAGTTTTTTGATTTTTTGAAAATTGTGCTCAGCAATGTCGATATTCAAAACCTACTTTTTTATTTTAATTGCTGAGCACAATTTTCAAAAAAAATCAAGAAACTTAAATAAGGTGTTGAAATCTTCAATATTGAATCCTTCCCTTGAGACGTCAAATTAGTAGTTTTTAAGGTCGATGAGATTGATGTTAAGACCGTTTTCTGAGTTTTAAACCTGAACTTAGTTGGTTTAACCCCCAAAAATAAATTTTTGATTCTTAGAAGGTTTCAAATGATCGGTAGACCATTTCTCAAGATTTCAATTGATTTTGCGAGTTTTTTTTTTACCGTAAATCGATATTTAAATAGTCTTTCTACGTGCTCTGGTTAGCTTAATACATTGAAAAACATAATGAAAAGAAAATCATTACTATTATTTACCATTTATTTAATATAATCGGGTAATGACAATCGTAAATGGCCCAACGTTTTAAGGCCTGTGATTGGTTGATGGATATTGCTAAGCTCCGCCCTTCTTAAATGCATTTAACGCTGTACTTAATACTTTGAAGGCTGTGCTTAACACTTTTTACTTTCCCCCAATTTAGGAGAGTTCTAGTTCAGCTTTGCCACTCAAACTTGGCACCCCAACGGTTGGTGGTATTGCCTACCTGGAGCCGAGATTTCACGTCGCTACGCCTAAGTAGGGATGGGGCTGAACCTCAAAACTTGATTGTAGATATACGAAAATCACAGTGCATAGAAGAGGAAGGATGAATCAGAGCTAAAGAAGAGCTCGGACCCTGAGTTGACACAATTGTCGGAGCACTGACCCGGAGCCAGAATGGAAATCTTGTTATAAACACATAATAAGTCAAATGTGGTGCCTTTAAAAATGTTGCCGAACCTGTAGATTCCGATTTTCAGGGTTTCAGAACTCTCAAAGGTATCTGAGATCTCCCATGAGGAGGATCCCAACTGTTAATGAATACGTGACATTTCCCGGAATTCTTTTAATTAATATCTAGGGGTATTTGCAAATAAAATGATAAAGTTTTCCTTGAACTTTCCACGACGATTATCTGTGAAGTCCCCAGACTCCTACTATTAACTCTTTTGTTGAGTTTCACAATATTTTCTGATGGAGTTCCTTTGGTGCTCTAATCAACTCTTATGTAGAGTTTCTTGGTATTCTGGTGTTAGAGCTCTTCTGTTCCTCCAACTCTCTTGCAGAGTTTCTTAACATGCTGTATTAGGGTTCTTCTTCCCTTCCAACTCTCTTGTATGGTCCAAATATTTCCTCTAAGGAGTTCTTATGCTCCTTCTCTTCTCAACTTTCTTAAGGAGTTACAATATTCTCCAATGGAGTTCTTGTACTCCTTCTCTTCTTAACTTTTTTGAGGAGTATTGATAGTGCCTTCTAATAGAGCTCTTCTGCTTCTCCAACTCTCTTGAAAAAAAGTCTTAGTATTCTTCCAAAGAGTTCTTGTGCTCCTTCTCTTCTGACCTCTCTTGTAGAGATTTTAGTGTCTTTTATTGAAGCTCTTCTGCTCCTCCAGCTCTTTTATTGAGTTTCTTGGGGATAAGTAGTTGTAGCATATAGCTAGCTATTTCCTCTAGTTAACTAGGTAGTTCGCAAATAGACAATTATATTAACAATTCATCTCATACTTATAAGTTGATTGCTTAGTTGTTTTACGTGTCAACACATTAAAATATTACTCCATTTATGAAATCGATTTTTTTTTTATATTTTTATTGAACGATAATTATTTTATAATTCGTATTTTCCGTGGTAAATAAATATTCTCCTTCAATAGTTATCTACTTTTTTTTAAATCCGAAATATATTTGTACACTTATATTTCCGCTTGGCGTAAAGTTCACTTTCAGTAACAAGGAGGTATTTTTCGATCTTGTTACCCATGCCCCATCTTCAGAAGAAATTCTGGGGGCATTTCTTCTGAACTTCTGTTGGCATCATAGAGTTCGATGTGGGTTATATAATTTTCAGCCGCCGTATTCTCAATCCCTTTTATTTTAATTTTATTTTTTTTACAGTTGTCATCACCACTCACGGGCAGAGCCCTATACAGGGAGGGGGTGTTGGACGCCAAAATTTCATCCGCTAGCGCAAATTAAGCAGATGAGCATCAGACGCAGGCTTTATAGTGAGAGAGATTAAATTCAGCAGGAAACACAGAAGATGGAAGAGAGTTTCATAGAACAGAGGTGGCAGGAAAGAAGGAAGCACCGCAGCGAACTAGTCTGGAGTTACCAATATCTACACAAAACTCATGCGCAGACACAGCACCCCTTATGCTACGAGGGTGTCGTAAAGGTGGTAGTACGGGAGTGGTAAGTTCCCTCGAACACCTGCCGCTGCGGTACCTATAGAAAAGAAATAAAGCACTAACAACGCTCCGCAAAAATAGAGGGTCAAGTGAACTGGAAAGTACAAAACAGTTTATAAGCCTTTTGGCCTTTGACTCGACCCCGTCCAAAAGCCGGGTGAAACCAGAGCCCCTCCCCAATCCAGATATGAGAGCAGTACTCCCATACATGGGCGGATGAGACCCTGTATAGCTGGAGCAACTGAGAAGAGGAAAAAATTTCTCGCAGCTTAAACAGAACTCAAGGCCTTGAGGCTTGCCCTAGCTAGCCAACCGTTGTGAGTGAGGCTTCCAAGAACATTTGTTTATGTTAGCAAGGATGTTTATATTGTCAACAGGAGAGACGAGAGGACCGTCGAAAAGAGATAGGAAAGTTAGAAGGTGTTTTAGAGAGGGAGATTTGTAGAAGTTGGGTTTTTAAAGATTTGAATCTCACAAGGTTGAGACGATCCCAATTGGAAACTCTATCTAGATCAGCGAGAATAGAATCGGAAAGATTAAGACAAGAGCAATTCTAGAAGTAAATAGAGGAGCAGAATTGAAATGAGTGAAGACCTGGAAGGTCGAGTCATCGGGCATATGAGTGGATAAGTTTAGATGTGCAGGTGAGAAGATCTTAATGAAAAGTTGAGAATAAAGTAGGAAATAAGACCTTAACCCTGAGGAACACCACTATTAACAGAAAAAGAAGAAGTCGCCCATCAACCACAGCCGATATTGAGCGGACTTGAAAGAAAGCCAGACATAAGTAAGCAAAGAGAAGGAGGAAACCCAAAGGAAGGAAGCTTGGAGAGTAGTGACGCGAGCCATACCCGGTCAAATGCTTTTTGGATATGTTTCAAGCGCCACCACGCAAAGTCATCCCCGTAGTTCCTAAGGGAGGAAAACCATAAATCGGTTAAATAGAAAGTATATCACCAGTAGACCTTGAACGCCGAAAACCTTACTGGTGATCGTAAAGAAGGAGAATTGAGATTCCAGATGATCTAAGAAGAGAGTTGAGAAGTTTCAAAGATATTAGATATAATACAAGTGAGAGCTATAGGATGATAGTTGGAAGGATCAGAGCGGCTTCCTTTTTTCGAAATAGGTTGGACATGTGCGTGCTTCCAACATGAGGGAAAGTGCTAGTATTGAGACATTGAGAATATAGTTGAATGAGGGCGGGTCAGCACGAAAGCACATTTCTCAAACTCGGGGAGGAATGCCATCCGGGCCACCCGTCCTTACCTAACATTCATAGATCTTCAGAAGCCCATGCGCACCCGCATCAAAATGTAATCACAGGCAAAGACATTAGACACCTGAGAGGAGAAGGCATAGGAGGAGGAATGCCAAGAATCGTCCAGGGTTTGAGTTAGAGGAAAATAGGAGGCCGAAGAGATTGCCCTTTTCAGTTGGAGAGTTAGCAAACAGAGCCATCAGATCGAATAAGAGGAGGAAAGCAGATTTACAGAAGTTGTTAGAGATGTTTTTGCAAGAGGCAGAAAGATTTGCCAGTAGGAAAACCAAGGAGGCGTTAGCGCACTTTCGTTTTGATGAAAGCCCGCTTTTGCTCGTCGAAGAGTATCCCTGCATCGATTTCTAGCTGAATGAAAATTAGCGAGAGTGAAAGGAGATCGAGAATTTTTCTATTCCCGATACGCGCTGTCTCTAGCCAGAATGGCCAGGGAACAAGCACGATTGAACCATGATTATATGGAGAGAAAGATTTAGTCGAGAAGAAGGAATAACCTGCTCATCCCTATCAACGATTCACCTCCCAACCTTAGTGGCAGAAACCGAACAGCGTCATCAGAGTCAAAGCAGTCATTCCAATTATAGCTAGCGTAGAAGCGACGCAAGGCCTCTCAATCATCCCGATCAAAATGCCAGAAAAAACACATAGGGAAGGATGGAGCTGTTGGAGAAGAAAGTATTTAAAGTTAAGAGATATAAGGTTGTTGGTCAGATTTACCAATAGGGAAGCGAAGGTGGTGTATATTTATAGATAGAAGCACTAGTTGCGTGAGAAAACATAGGACTAGTGGTGAAACATAGAATTGGTTGGGACGACCGGAATGTGTGTGGGTTCTTTGATTAGTTGCTCCAGATCGTTGAGAATGCTGAATGATTCGGTCTCCTCCCCACCTAAATCAGTAAGAGAGGACCCCAACCATCAGTGTTGTGTGCATTGAAATCCCCTATATAGAATACCTCATTATTTGGATGAGAAGATATAACAGTCTCGTGAGAAGTTGTAAGATATTCAAAGGAGTGAAAATTTGTTCTGTTAGGAGAACAGTAGCAGAAGCACAAGATTATTATAGTAGAAGGAAGAAAGGTTTTGAGCCACAGAACATCGAAGTTAGGAGATTCGAGATTCACGAGACGTGTTACAGGAGTATTAATGTTATTATAGGCCCACACTCCACCCTTCAGACGGAAATTATAAAATAAGTTGTAGTTGGATACATTAAACGAGTTAGAGGATGAATTCTTAGCCATCTGAGTCTCAGACAAGAGCAAAAGGTTAAGGTTAGAGTTAGAGAGGTGATATTGCACAGAGGCAAAGTTAGAGTTTAAGCTGCGGATGTTGCTAAAGTCAATAGAAAGCCCGCGCCTACGCAAATCTGCCATCTCTCACACACACACTCGACACAAACACACACAGACTCACACATACAGACACACACACGCACACACACGCACACACACACAAACACACACACTAATAAGAACAAAAGACAAAAACAGACTAAAACAAAAGGAGAAATCGGGATAAAAATTGAACATAAACTAAAACCTAACTTCAAAAATTTAAGTACTGAAATTAATTAAAAATCAACTACTATACAATGAAAAAATAAAACTTAAACATATCTAACTTTACCACACTCGGATAGGCAATATTAAAATTTGTTAAAACCTACAACTAAAAAAATGAAAAAATTTATAACTAAAACTTGTCTTTCAAAACGAAGAACGCAGAATCTCGCCGAAACGAATAAATGATTAATTACCGAGTGATACAGTTTAATAAAACTTTCAATTAAAACAAAATATGATTTAAAGAACACACATACACTTTCATTAAACACAGCACAACATAATAATAACTATAAATAAAATAAAGATAAACTTTCAACAGGGAGCATTTTCAAACACGTCTATATTGCACAAGATTAAAACACAATGGATCATACCCTATATTTGTATTTCTGGAGGGAAGTGCCCACCTCATATTTTCGTATTTACATACTGGGACTTTTGCATGCGCGCGAGAGGTCTGTGATCAATTTGTAAGACGAACTCTTTTCGTACAAATAATTGTCAAATTTTCTATTCCTGAATAAGATTCCTAGACCTTCCTTCTCCATTGTAGAATATGCCTTTTCTCTCGTTAAGAGCTTTATACTTGCGTACGATATTGGAAAAAAATCGTCTTGATGCTCCTGCACCAATACGACCCCAAGAGACTAATAGCTGGTGTCCTTTTGCAAAACTAAGGGTTTCGAAAGGTCGGGGAGCCTTAGTAAGGGTTTGCTGATAAACATCTTTTTTAATTCTTGGAGTGTCTTTTCTTGGGCTATGTCCCAGATTATTTTATTAGGCTGTTCCTTCATTGTTAAGTCAAAGAGAGGACTGGCTATAGCAGCGTAGTTCGGGATAAAATTTCTATAATATCCTTTAAATCCAAGAAATGATCGGACACCCTTTTTTGTTTGTGATCTTCCGGCATCCCTGATCTTCTTAATATTACTTTCTTGCACAGCCAATATTCCTTCATTTATACTGTGTCCGAGGAACTCCATGTCTTTCACTTCTATTTCACATTTGAATGGTCTCAATGTAACGCCTGCTTCTGCTAGCCTCTGAAATAGATCTGAAATTTCTTTTTAGTGTTGGTCCCAGGTTTTAGCATATATTACTATATCATCTGCATAGCTATCAGTGTAACGCATCCCTTTCAAAGTCCTCCTGGGTGCGCGGACCAAGGTCGCTCCAAGATTGACTAAACCGACACAGGTATCTTCAAAAACTCGTAGCATCCGTCGGGTGTTACGAAAACCGTTTTATGAATATTCTCAACCTTATGGTATTTGCAAATACCCTTACTTAAATCGATCTTTGTGAAGAAGTTATTCTTCCAGAACTTAGCGAATATTTCTTCCGTAGTCATCATGGGTTCGTGATCTAATACCGTAATCTGATTTAGCTGACCATAGTCGACATATACCTTGTTCGTGATGTCTTTGTTTTTCACCATTAGGATTGGAGTGGCATACGGAGAATCCGAACTTCTTTTAATTCCCATTTCCAGAATTGCATCGACTTCCTTCTTAAGTGTTTCTACCAATGCGTATGGAATCTGGTATTGCTTCGACTTTAAGTAAGTTTTATTTCGTGTTGGACTATGTTAGCACTACCGGAGATATCACTGAATAAATGTTTATAGCGTCGCAACAGTCATGCAACTTCGATTCTTTTTTCGGGGTCTAAGCTACTGTTGATAGAGACGTTTTCCACCGTTTCTTTAGACGATCAATCCTCTAGGATCATATTGTCCTTCTCCAAGTCATTTTCTTTCCCTTCATCTTCATGTTCTATATTTCCTGAAAACGCTGCTTGTGTAATGGCGTCCCCTTCCTCGTCTGTCTTGAAGTATTTTTTTAATAGATTTGCATGGTATGTTCTTATTTTATCTTTAACTCTCAGATGGTAGTTATTTTCGCCTATGGTTCCTACCACCGCGTACGGTCCTTTCCATTGCATCAACAATTTATTGGTATTGGTAGGCAGTAATATTAATACGTACTGTGTCTCCTATCATGAATTTTCGATCTCGGGTATTCCTATCGTTGTAGTGCTTGTACTTGTCTTATGCCTTCTCGAAGTCCTATGTAGTAATTTTCATTGTTTCTTCTAAATAACACGTAGTGGTAGCTATTTTTAACCTCCGTCACTTGCACTTCATTAGTCCATAACTCTTTCATAATTTTCATCGGTCCCCGAACAGCTCTGCCGTACATAAGTTCAAATGGGGCGAACCTTGTGCTCTCCTGTGGGACCTCTCGATAGGCAAATAGTAATGGGTTCACAAATTGGTTCCATCTTCTTGGTTGTTCATGGCAGAGTTTTTAAAGCATTTTCTTTAATGTCCCATTGAACCTTTCCACCAGTCCAATGCAAATCGGGTGATATGGACCAGTGTTGAACTTCTTAATATTTAATAATCTCGAGACCTCTCTCATGCATTCGTAGAAGAATTGAGTGCCGAAGTCGGTTAGTATTTCTTCTGGCAGTCCTAGTCTACTATATATATATATATATATATATATATATATATATATATATATATATATATTATAAATATATATATATATATATAAATATTATATATATATATATATATATATATATATATATATATAATATATATATATATATATATATATATATATATATATCTGCTAAAGCTTCAGCAACTGCTTCCGTGGTGGTACTTTTTAATGGCGTGGCTTCAGGATATCTCGTCGCAAAATCTACTAGGGTTAATATGTATTTATGCCCTTCTGCTGTCGAAGATACAATTGGACTTATTAAATCCACCGCCATCCTTTTGAAGGGAACGTCTATGAGTGGGATTTTAGTCATCGTGGTCTTCTTTGTTCTTCCATTCGATACAGGTTTTGACATATTTTGTATGAGTCACAAAACCTGGACACGTCTTCATCTCTGTCTGGCCAATAAAGCCCTGAAAGCATCTTATCCGTTGTCTTTCTTTTCCCAGGTGACCTCCAATAATATTGTCATGGGCAATAGACATAAGGTGTTTTCTTAATTTTTCGACACCACAACTTGCTCTTTCTTGCAATCATCTTTAGAAGTCATTCTATAGAGAATTCTTCTCCTGATCGTAAAGAACGATTGTTTTTCCTCTCTTTTCTCAAGAAGGCTAAGATAACGACATCTGTTTAGCGTTTCGTCTTCTTCTTGAAGTTTGATGAGTTCCTCTCTCTTAGTATTACAACAAAAATTCTCTCCCATTCCATTGGTAGAAGTGTGTCCTCCTTCTCTCAGTTGGTTCCTTGTTTCTACAGCACAGGACACTGGCGAATCTAGTTTTGGGTTTTCGACCGTTCTGGCTCCTGGAACATTTCCAATGATTAGATCGTAGACAGTGTCTTCTAGTGCTAGGGCTTCTATCTCACCGGTGTAGGATGGCGCTGCAATTTGGACCTTTGCCACGGGAACTTCTCTGATGGTATTGTCAATCAGTAACATTCGACTCTTCCTTCCTGTGAGTTGTCCACCATTAGCAAATCCTCCTTTTAGCACTACACTATCGCACCAGGTGTTGCGTAGGACTTAACAACGATTTCGTTTAAGCATCCTTCCATTACTGGTATAGTTCTCTTCACACCGTTTGCGGTTTCTCGAGGCGTTTGAACACAAGCTGATCTATTATAAGGAATTGTTTTTCCACAGTCTAGCATTATTGTGTTATCATCCTCCATGCAGCTTAGTACGTCCTCATCATCTGCGGATTCTGCCTTTTTAATCGAGATACATGAGGCAGTCTTTATAATTTCATTTTTGTCCATATTGCCATTATTATTCATGGTGAGAACAACTGACGCTTTTTTAAGTGGATGTTTTCTCTAATTCTTCAAATAGCCCTGGCTGTAGTTACGTCCGTATTGATGGTATGAGTTTTTTCTGAAATTATCATCGTTTTTCCGATAACTTCTACATTCTGGCGCAATATGGCCCTTCCTTCCACATTTATAACAGGAACCTAGGCACTTATATTTACCCACTTGAGAATTTATCATTGTAGTAGTATCTTCTCCTTTTTTCTTTATGTAATCTTTCGAACTCAATGTGGACATGTTTTTGTAGTAAGCCCCGAGGTAATTTTCGGCTTCGTTAGCTATTAGGTCTATCTCATTAACACTTGTTTCAGGTAGAAAAGTAGCTAATTCTTTCGGGTATGTGTTTATAAACTGCTCGAAAATCACCAAATTTGACAATACATTAAAATCTTTATTTACACACGCCAACTCAACCCATTTGTTCAAGTAATTTCTTAGCATCTCGATGAATTGAACTTGTCTTTCATCTCCAAGAGATTTAGAGTTTCTAAAGCGGGATCTATATCCTTCTTCTGTTAAGTTCCAGCATTTCATTAACTCTTCCCTTAATTTATTGGTCCGCGGAATCCTTCTAAGGTTAATCTAACCTAAGGTTAGGTTGAGTTTTGCTTGGTGATGATAGCTTATTTCCAGTAGGCATGCAGAGAACTTTGTTAATGGTAACAGTTTATTCGTACGCATGATATGCTAATTAAGTCATGTTCTTAGTTTAGGTGATATTATATTAGTTTTACTGATGTTAAAACTTTGTTATGCTATCATTTATTGGCTGGTCAGTGGGATAGTTTGGTTAGATTACAATAAATTTTTTGCTAAGTTCTCCTAAATATTGCTATGTTAATGTAAAATTAACATTGATATGTTATAGATGTGATAGAAAGTGGGGAAAGGTTAAGTTTTGTAGGCAATGCTAGCTATTTTATTATTGCTAAGCTGTTAACTTTCCTAACGTTAGAAGTTTATTCGTTCGTATGGACGGTTAAGTTTGTTGTTGTACATTATGTTTTTAGTTTAGGTGATAACATGTTAGCTTTACAGATGTTAAAACTTTGTTATGTTAGCGTTTATTAGTTCATGAGGAATGCTAGGTTTGTTGTTGTGCATTATGTCCTTAGTTTATGTGATATATTAGTTTTGCAGGTGTTAAAAATTTGTTATGTTAGCATTTATTCGTTGGTCAGTATAATGGGTAGGTTAGGTCATGATAAATTTTTGCAACTTTTTTTAAATATTACAATGTTAATGCTAAATTAACATTGATGTGGTATAGATATGATAGAAAAGTAAGGTTAGGTAGAGTTTTGCTTGGTGATGATAGTTTATTTGCCTTAGGCATGGATGGAACTTTGATAACGGTAACATTTTATTCGTACGCAAGATATGCTAAGTACGTTATGTTCTTAGTTTAGGTGATATTATATTAGTTTTACAGATGTTAAAATTTTGTTATGTTAGCATTTATTCGTTGGTCAGTGGGATAGTTAAGTTAGATTACAATAATTTTTTTGCTAAGTTCTGTTAAATATTGCTATGCTAATGCAAAATTAACATTGATATGTTATAGATGTGTTAAAAAGGAGAGAAAGGTTAAGTTTTGTAGGTAATGTAAGCTACATTATTGTTGTTAAGCAGTGAATTTTGTTAATTTTATCAGTGCATTCATATGTAAGATTTGGTAGGTATGTTTTGTTCTTAGTTTAGGTGATATTATATTAGTTTTACAGATGCTAAAACTTTGTTTTGTTAGCATTTATTCATCGATCTGTATGATAATTAGGTTAGGATATGATATTTTTTTTTATGTTTTGTTAAATGTTCCTATGACATTATTAAAATAACATTGATGTATGATTAATTATTATTATTTTAATGTTATAAACATATATGCCATTGTATAATGTTTTGTAATACATAATAAAAATCACTTGCTTTTAAGGTCTCTTTGTAAAATATATGTTAAAGTGGAACATTGGATAAATTAATGTTAGTATATATTCTATGTAAAACAAATATATAATAATATGAAAATAAATTCTTTATTTAAAGAACTTGTTTTATGCTAAGTTTATTTAGAGATTTTTAAAAACTTTGAAGTATTTTTAGTTGATGTTGAATGACTAATATAAATGTATGTGAATAATTGATATTTTTATGTTGTAAACATTAAAAGAATAAAAAGATTTTAATGGAATTTATGTTGTGATCACACAAAATATTTATTGTTTGTGCAACATTGATAATTAAATATGACTTTACCCACTTATAGTTGAAATTTTAATAAAATATTTAGTATAAACATAAAATGTTTTTGATAATTTTATGCAAGGTTTATAACAAAGCATATTTTTATGTTACGTTGTACAAATAATTAAGTTTAATTAGACTTTAATCACTTAATCATGACTTTAATCGCTTAATCAAGGGACCACAGATGATAGAGGGTTGTTAGGGTAGGTGCTTGATTAGAGTTTGGTCTATTGATTATTTGATATTTTTATAAAAAATAATGAAAGTTTAGTAAAAACAAAATGTTTTTAATAATTTTATGTTATGTTCATACAAAAGAACTTATTTTTATGTTGTGTTTATACAATAAACTTATTTTTATGTTGTCTTTATACAAAATACATGTCCATACATGATATAAAGCAGCAAGTCAATAGAGCATGGCATGGTTTGGCATGATGGAAGGGGTAGGGGTAGGGGTATGGCGTTTGAGGTATTGATTTACGTCTTTACTGCTTTAGAGTCAATAAAGTGCACATTTTTAATAAAATTTCTTAAAATTTTTATTAAAAACATAAAATGTTTTATAAGCATTTTAACAAAATTATTAAAATTTTATAAATAAAAAGTTTTAAAAAATTTATTTTAAAAAATAAATAAATATTTCAAAATTAAAAAGTTTTAAAATAAAAAAAAAATAACAAAATATAAATGAAAAATAAAAATTACAAAAAAATAACATGAAATAAATAAAAATTTAAAACATGAACAGTAAATGTGAAATTAAATTATGAAATAATAAAAATTTGAAAAAAATATAAAAGAAAACGAAATGGTAATATTAAATATGTAAAACATATTAATGTCTTATTCATCAAAATGAAAATATATTAAAATATAAATGTTTTAAAACGACGTTTAGAAAGATACATGACGTTATAGAAATAATAGTCATCTGATCAGTAAGTTAGAGAAAGGTTTGGTTAGATAATGTATTAAGTAAAGCGTCTCTATAATTAATGTGTATGTATGTGTGTTTGTGTGTGTGAAATGAAAATATTACGCACTTTGTACATCTACCTCTTTACCCGATATTTATTCGTTGTCCGTAGCTTGTGAATGAACGTAATGTTTTGTTCATCACATTGTACTGCGGTGACGTTATTCACTGTGACTCAAAGTAATAAGGGACCAGTTGTTGGAAAGATTAGATGTAATATAACTTCTGATGAGTTATGATGTTTCATAAAAACAAAATTTTTAAACAAAATATATAAATTGTTTTCTTAGGCAAAGGAAATATAGTAGTTTATGTACAGCATACAGACGAGCATGAGTCATGTGCACAGTATGAATCCGTTCGTGTAAGTAAAGTCAGGTGATCAAAGTTTAGTTGTGTTTGTAGTTAAGAAAAGTTAGTTGTTTATTTGAGACAGTGACACAGACGATGGTGTCAGAGAGAGAGAGAGAGAGAGAGAGAGAGAGAGAGAGAGAGAGAGAGAAGAGAGGAGAAGAGGAGAGGAGGAGAGAGAGAGAGAGAGAGAGAGAGAGAGAGAGAGAGAGGGAGAGAGAAGAAGAGTGAGAGAGAGAGAGAGAGAGAGAGAGAGAGAGAGAGAGAGAGAGAGAGAGAGAGAGAGAGAGAGAGTTGTTGTAATTAATAAGCTATATGAGTCAAGATAGCATGTTGAGTCAGGTTATGTTAGACAATGTTAGATCGATGTATTTAGTCCAGTTAGGAAATGATATATTAAGTTATAGTGAACTGCAAATACTTAAAAAAGGGAAGCCGTATATTTCTATTTAGTTTCATATTTTGTGCAACATTTGGTTGCCATAGTGATTGTCTAAGGTATCACTTAAGTTAGCTGTGCTAAATTTCATATATATATATATATATATATATATATATATATATAGATATATATATATATATATATATATATATATATATATATATATATATATATATTTAATATATATATATATATAATATATAATATTATATATAGTATATCTGTTGAAATCTGTATAAAATGTAAAAAATATTTTATGGATAATTATGTAATAGCTACAAAATTTTTGATATATATATATATATATATATATATATATTGATATTGATATTTTTATAACAAAATAATGAAAGTTTAGTAAAAACAAAATGTTTTTAATAATTTTATGTTATGTTCATACAAAAGAACTTATTTTTATGTTGTGTTTATACAAAAAAACTTATTTTTATGTTGTGCTTATTCAAAATACATATCCATACATGATATAAAGAAGCAAGTCAATAGAACATGGCATGGTTTGGCATGATAGAAGGGGTAGGGGTATGGCGTTTGAGGTACTGCTTTACGTCTTTACTGCTTTAGAGAATAAAGTATACATTTTTAATAAAATTTCTTAAAATTTTATTTAAAACATAAAATGTTTTATAAGCATTTTAACAAAATTATTAAAATTTTATAAATAAAAAGTATTAAAAAATTTGTTTTTAAAAATAAATAAATATTTCATAATTAAAAAGTTTTAAAATAAGAAAAAAAAAATATAAATAAAAAATAAAAATTACAAAAAAATAACATGAAATAAATAAAAATTTAAAACATGAACAGTAAATGTGAAATTGACTTATGAAATAATAAAAATTTGAAAAAAATATAAAAGAAAACGAAATGGTAATATTAAAAATGTAAAACATATAAATGTCTTACCCATTAAAATGAAAATATATTAAAATATAAATGTTTTAAAACGACATTTAGATAGAAACATGACGTTATAGAAATAATAGTCATCTGATCAGTAAGTTAGCGAAAGGTTTGGTTAGATAATGTATTAAGTAAAGCGTCTCTATAATTAATGTGTATGTATGTGTGTTTGTGTGTGTGAAATGAAAATATTAAGCACTTTGTACATCTACCTCTTTACCCGATATTTATTCGTTGTCCGTAGCTTGTGAATGAACGTAATCCACATGGCTGAGATATGTTGACCACATATTTGCAGCCATCCCCAAAGAAAAAGACCCACTTCATATATTTAACACTATCAATAATATACACCCTGCTATTCAATTTACTATAGAAACCCCCCAAAGCAACACACTCCCTTTCCTGGACACCCTCATACATACAAATTTTGCCCACAACCTACACTTCAGCGTTTACAGAAAACCCACCTCCCAACCTTGTTACATTCACTGGTTTTCCGTCCAACTCTAAAAACACACACAAAAAATATGCTACCCTCTCTTCTTTATACTTAAGAGCCTTAAAAATCTGCTCCCCCCCCCCTTTTTGAACATTGAACTCAATTTTCTTCGCACCACGTTCACCAAACTGTTATACCCCAAACACATACTCCATCTTGCCTATAAAAAAGCTAAACTAAAAAAGCTAAGTTTTATAATAATACCCCCAAACAAACCCCCACTACGACCTTTTTACCCATTCCTCACATCCCAACCACAAAAATAAAAAAACTCCTCCCTAACATTACTCTGGTCCCTTCTAATAATCTCCCACTCAAAAAAATCCTGCTCCCCCCCAAACCCCACACTCCCTCTCAACAAGTCGTGTACAGGATTACCCTGTTAGCAACTGCGACCCGTTTATATAGGAGAAACCATGGAATCGTTTCAAGACGTAAAGACGAACAACAAAACATGACCTCTCAATACCGGCAAACCAAAAACTCCCCCCTAAACATTACACCGTCCCACACAAAACCATCATATAAACATTTCACAAATATCAGCAATAGCACACATCAAAAACCATACTACAGGGAAAATAGCTGAATCATATTGCATAAAAAACATCTCAAACTTCAATCGCATTCCCTACGTAAATACAAAATTTTAAACACCAAAGAACTGCCGCACTGAATACCTCCTCTTTCTTCCATTCCCTAATAATCAAACTAAAAAAAAAATTCATCATCAGGGTTCCTCGCAAAAAAGTTTTGAATTTCTTTTACCACCATCCGCATATTCTTTGACAAGGCTTCCTATCCCTTCAGGGAACGAAAGCTCGGAAAATTAAAACAATTATTTATTTATTTATTTATTATATGTTTTCCAGTGATTTTTATATTTCTGATTAGTGCTATGTAATAAAACCTTTACTCTATGTTGTTTTAGCAATTCAGGGGCTTTTTGACAATATATATATAATAGTATATATATATATACTATAATATATATATATATATATATATATATAATATATAATATATATATACTATAATATATATATATATATATGGCAAAGTTGTGACTCACAATAAGATATATATATTATTATAATCAGAAGAATGGAAATTGGGTTCTTCTGATAGGGCAAACAATATATACACTTAATAACAATTGTAAGCTAACACATGTTCACTATTTATGACATTGCTGATAAAATAGTAGTGTTTATCTTAAAACAGTTTTTATGCTAAATTTAAGCTTACCTCACTCCTGTTGAATAAACCACATGTCGAAAATTTGGTGGGATAGTTTCGTTTCTATAACTATAACTTAAAATTATGACATTACAATTTATATCAACTAAACGTGTTCAATAACCAAGTGAGACTTGGAAATTGAGGTGTGGGAGGATGACTTGATAGCGTACGCAGTTAAGGAAAACTTGATAATATATATATATATATAATAATATATTATATGATTAATAAGTTATGATGTGTAATATATGAAGAATTTACATATTATCTCTAGATATATATATATATATATATATATAATATATATATATAATATATATATATATATATATATATATAAGAATATCTTCTTCTTATCTTCATCTTCCTCTTTTCCCAAAGACTGGGGGTAAGGTGCGTGACAAATATCGGAAAAGAAAATTAGTAGAAGACTATGACACAAGTCGAAAAGAAAGCCCAGCCTTACCACCTCCTCAATACCTATAAGTGAAAACTCGTCGCAGTCAGAAAATCCACCCTAGAGCTTCACGGGACCGTGATGGACCCTCACTATGGTAAATCGTCAAGTTTGGGGTTTATCCCCTGGCCCAGGTGGGCCACAACCATACCCCCTCACAAAACCCCGCCTTTCACTCCTATTATGTACCGTTCTTCTTGCCTCTGCCAAACTCACATTTCTCTCCTCCAGACATTCGTTTACTGATTCAATCCACTTTTTCTTCGGTCTCCCAGCCGGTCGATTCCCAACACACTCACCACTATACATCCGCTTAACCCACCGACTATCATTCATCCTTTCCATTTGACCAAACCATCTCAACGTACTTTCATTTATTCTCTCAAGTTTTTTCTGGCACTTTGATCGCCGATATATATATATATATATATATATATATATATATTATATATATATATATATATATATATATAATAATATATTATTATATATATATTATATATATATATATATATATATATATATATATATATAATTATATATATATATATATATCTTCTTCTTATCTTCGTCTTCCTCTTTTCCCAAAGACTGAGGGTAAGGTGCGTGACAAACATCGGAAAAGAAATTAGTAGAAGACTATGACACAAGTCGAAAAGAAAGCCCAGCCTTACCACCTCCTCAATACCTATAAGTGAGAACTCTTCGCGTTCAGAAAATCCACCCTAGAGCTTCACGGGACCGTGATGAACCCTCACTATGGTAAATCGTCAAGTGTAGGGTTATCCCCTGGCCCAGGTGGCCACCAACCATACCCCCTCACAAAAACCCCCGCCTTCACTCCTATTATGTACCGTTCTTCTTGCCTCTGCCAAACTCACATTTCTCTCCTCCAGACATTCGTTTACTGATTCAATCCACTTTTTCTTCGGTCTCCAGCCGGTCGATTCCCAAACACACTCACCACTATACATCCGCTTAACCACCGACTATCATTCATCCTTTCCATTATGACCAAACCATCTCAAACGTATACTTTCAATTTATTCTCTCAAGTTTTTTCTGGCACTTTGATCGGCCGATATATATATATATATATATATATATATATAATATATATATTATATATATATATATATATATATATATATATATATATATATATAATATATATAAATATTATATATTATATATATAATATATATATATATATATATATATATATCTTCTTCTTATCTTCGTCTTCCTCTTTTCCCAAAGACTGAGGGTAAGGTGCGTGACAAACATCGGAAAAGAAATTAGTAGAAGACTATGACACAAGTCGAAAAGAAAGCCCAGCCTTACCACCTCCTCAATACCTATAAGTGAGAACTCGTCGCAGTCAGAAAATCCAACCTAAAGCTTATACGCTCACTATAATTGGAATGACTGCTTTGAACTCTCGGTGACGCTTCAGCATTGCGATAAGGTGGGAAGCTGTATCGTTGATGGGATGAGCAGCGTTCATTCCTTCTTCGACTAAATCTTTCTCTCCTCACAATCCATGGTTCAATCGTGCTTGTTCTCTGGTCATTCAGGCTAGAGACAGTGCGTTTCGGGAGTGGAAAAATTCTCGTTCTCCTATCACTCTTGCTAATTTTCATTCAGCTAGAAATCGTTGCAGGGATACTCGTCGACGAGCAAAGCGAGCTTACATTAAACGAAAGTGCGCTAACCTCCTTGGTTCTCCTACTGCCAAAATCTTCTGGCCTCTTGCCAAAAACATCTCCAACAACTTCTGCTAATCTACCTTTCCTCCTCTATTCGATCTGATGGTTCTGTGGCTAATTCTCCAACTGAAAAAGGCCAATCTCTCTTCGCCTCCTATTTTCGTCTAACTCAACCCTGGACGATTCTGGCATTCCTTTTCCCTACTCCTTTTCCTCTCATGGTGTCCTATGCCTTTGCCTGCTGATTACATTTTGATCGGGTACATTGGGCTCCTGAAATCTATGAACATCAGAAGGCGGGTTGCCCGGATGGCATTCCACCCCCGAAGTTTTGAGGAGTGTGCTTCCGTGCTGGGGGGCGGGGGCTGGGGGCCCCCCCCCCTTCCCCCCCTTTTCCCCTCATTTTTCAACTAAACTCTCTATGTCTCAATACTAACACTTTCCTTCAGTGTTGGAAGCACGCACCATGTCCAACCTATTCCGAAAAAAGGAAGCCGCTCTGATCCTTCTAACTATTGCCCTATAGCTCTCACTTTATTCTATCTAAGATCTTTGAAACACTTCTTTCAACTCTCATTTCTTAGATCATCTGGAATCTCATTCACTTCTTTCCGATCACCAGTATGGCTTTCTGCGCTCGAGGTCTACTGGCGATATACTTTCCGTATGTTACTGATTATGGTTTCCACCTTTAGAACTACGGGGATGACTTGCGCTGGTGCGCGCTTGGACATATGCAAAACTTTTGACCGGGAGTTTATGGGCAAGCGTCACTGCTCTCTAAGCCCCTTTCCTTTGGGTTTCCTCCTTCTCTTTTCTTACTAATGCTCTAGTTTTCTTTCAAATCGCTCAATATCGGCTGTTGTTGATGGCGCGACTTCTTCCTTCTTTTTCTCTCAATATGTGGTGTTCCTCAGGGTTCTGTCTATCTCCTACTTTATTCTTACTTTTCATTAATTATCTTCTCACCTGCACATCTAACTCTATCCACTCATATGCTGATGACTCGACCCTTTTTATTCTTCAACTCATTCATTCTGCTCCCTCTTTTACTTCTAGAATTGCTCTCGTCTTTAATCTTTCCGATTCTATTCTCGCTGATTCTGGATAGAATTTCCGGATGGGGGTCGTCTCACCTTGTGAAATTTCAAATCTTTAAAAACCCAACTTCTACAACTCTCCCTCTCTAAGGACACCTGCCAACTTTCCTATCTCTTTTCACGGTTCTCTCGTCCCTTCTGTTGACAATATAAACATCCTTGGCCTTAACATTAAACAAAAAAGTCTTGGAAACCTCACATCACAATGGTTGCTAGCAGGGTTGTCAAAAAACTGAGGGAGTTCTGTTTAGACTGCGAGACTTTTTTTCCTTTTCTCAGTTACTCCAGCTTTATAAGGGCCTCATCCGCCCTTGTATGGGAGTACTGCTCTCATATCTTGGGGGGGTGGGACTCTGGTTTCACCCGGCTTTAAGATAGGGTCGAGTCAAAGCCAAAAGGCTTATAAATTGTTCCGTACTTTCCAGTTCACTTGATCCTCTATATTTGCTGCGTGATGTTGGTGCTTTATCTCTTTTCCATAGGAACCGTATTAACAGGTGCTCGAGGGAACTTATCACCCGCGTACCACCACCGTTACGTCGCCCTCGTAGCACAAGGGGTGCTGTATCTGCACATGAGTTTTTGTTGTTGATATTGTTAACTCCAGGGACTTAGTTCGCGCGCGGCTTCCTTTCTTCTCCTTTCCACCTCTGTTTCTGTGAATTCTCTTCCATCTTCCACTGACTGAATTTAATCTCCCCACTTCAAAAAGCCTGCGTCTGCCGTCATCTGCGTAATTTGCGTTAGTTGTGTACTTCTGAGCGTGTAACACCCCCCTCCTTGAATAGCGGCTCTCCCGTTGAGTGGTGGTGATAACTGTAAAAAAAAAGTACCACTTTCTTCACACCACATAACTCTCTAATACGTTTATTACTCTTTTTATCAATTCTTCTCACACCTAACACGCCCCTAAGATTGTCCATCTGGACACGTTGAACTTTAGATCTATACCTCTTATTCAAGACCATAGTCTCACAACTATACAGTATCACAGGTAACAACATACCTCATGTAAGACCCCTAGGCGCATCAATACTTAGCCCTTTAACACTCCACCGACGATTTACTGCACCAGCCACCTTCCTGCCATCACAACTTTCCTACTACACTTCTGCATCCATCCGTTCCCTTTTCATGCAACATATATCCTAAATATTTAAACTCAGGACACTTGTTCCAGACGCTCACCATCTAAATAACTTCACACTGAGGACTGTCCTCACTCACAACCATAACCTTACTCTTATATACGTTTACTTTCAAATCCTTCTTTTTGCACATCCTGCCAAATCTCTCTAGCAATCCTCTCAAACTCTCTTCAGATTCGCCACACAATACCAAAATACATCCGCATATAATAGTAGGGCACCCTCCACTCACCTCCATTCTTCATCATTCTAAAAAACCACTTGCTGCACCCCCATCTCTTAATGTCTTTATAGCTCCATCCATATACTAATTGAATAACCAAGGGGACATAAACACATCCCTGCCTCACTCCTATATTAATATTAAAAACCAATCACTTTTGACACATTTATTCTTAAAACACGCTCACTATCGTCATACATATTTTTGATTCTATTCAGAAGCCTACCACCAACACCATATATTTCTAACATCTGCCATAGAGCTTCCCTATACACCTGTTGCAAGTCCATAAAACCTAAATACAATTTATTCTTCTTTCTTCCTTTCATTTTCAGTTATTTGTTTCAAGGTAAAGATTTGATACACACATTCTTTACCACTCCTTAACGCACCTTGTTCTTCAACAATCAGTCCTTCAGTCACTCGACGCACTCTTTCGACTAAAATACCAGCAAATATCTTCCCTACAACACTCAATAAACTAATTCCTCTATAATTCCTACAGTTTCCCTTATCTCCCTTACCCTTATATAAGGGTACTATTACTGCTCTCCTCCAATCCCTCGGAACTATACCCTCCATAAACGCTTTATTACACACTTTCCAAATCCAATCAATCACCATCTCGCCTCCGTTCTTGATCATTTCACCAGTAATTTCATCTATACCTGCAGGAGGGGTAAGGTCTCAGCCCTTCGGGCTGAGACCTAAAACCCGCTTACACCCCTTCGGGGTGATCCCCCCTCTCAGGTTCACACCCTTTCAGGGGCGCATCCCCATTGGGTTTTCTCTCGGGAGGTGATGTGTTGCTTTAGATACTCTTGGTTAATGAAAGCTGTTTATTCGTAAGTTAGGTACGTTATGTTAAATATTACTATGACTGTGTGAAATTAACACTGATTTGTTAGAGAAATGATGAGTTTTGTAAGATATTACTGTGTTAACTAGCGATGATATGTTAGAAACGTGAGGCTATGTTTAGATTTTGTTGAGTAATGTTAGGTTTGCCCCGAGAATTTTGCTAATGTCTACGCTTATTCCTAGTTCAAATGATGTTATACTCGAGACGAGTGACAATTTGATGAAGATAGTGTCAATGTCATAGTCAAGATGAGGTATCTTTGATTAGATTGAGCACTTTTTTAGGGAAATTTGTTAGATAATACGTCTTACCTGTTGCTGAAATGCCGAAAAAGTGGGAACATATCGAGTATTGCTATGACCTATTAGCTACTTTACCTTGATAAGTAGGGAATTTCAGGATGTTAGCTGATTATTCAAACGCGAGGTATGTTAGGTTTGGCATTTGTACATTATATTCTTAGTTCTGGTTTAATGATATGTTTAGCTTTATTGATGTTAAAAACTTTGTTCCGTAAGCATATATTCGTAGGTCAATAGTATAAAAGAGAACTTATTTTTTATGTTATGTTTATCCAAAAGATACTCGAAATATGACTAGATCAATAGATCAATAATAGATCATAGGCGAATGGATGGGTAGGAGACTGCTGAGCTGGATGGTCTGAATAACTGATTTACTACGTTTAAAATCAGTAAACTATGACCTTTACTGTGATATTTATTCAAAGAACTTATTTTTATGCTATGTCAGGATAAAAAATTTTTTATTTTTATGTATGGTATGGTTAAACTTTGTTGTCTTTGCAATTATCGTTGGGGATTATGATATATTTAGACGAGGCTATGATGAATTTTTGTTAAAATTATCGAAGTGGTGATGTTTAAAAAATTCGAAACGTAGCATATATTCGTTGTCCAGTATGATAATATTTAGACAGGGTTATACTAAATTTTTTGTTTAAATATTACGATGTTAATGTAAAAATTAACATTGAATGTTAGAGATATGCCTTGGAAAAAAAAGTAGGAATAGTTTACGTTTTGTACGAAGTGTTAGGTACTTTACCGTTGTTAAGTGCGGACTTTGTATAATCGTTAGTAGTTTATAGTACGTATGTGTGTTAGTTTGTCGGTGTACATTATATTTTTAGTTCAGGTTATGTTATGTTAGATTTATAAATGTGGAAAACTTTGTTTACGTTAGCATATATTCGATGCGATTGTTAATATAAAAAACTTATTTTTTGTGTTATGTTTAGTCGAAATGATACTCGAAATATTGGAGTTAGATCAATAGATCCAATAGATCAAAAAGGTCATGAACAGGTTGGGTAGGATGGGGCGGGCGAGCGGACGGCAGTGGTTTGATTTACCGATTTAACTGATTTACTGCTTTTAAATTCGTAAAGTATTACAACTTTACCATTGATATTTTATCAAAGAACTCTTATTTTATGTTATGTTTAGGATTAAAACTTTGTTTGCTTTTACAGTTATTCGGTACAGTCTGTATGCTAATTAGACAGTTATGATAAATTTTTTAAATATTAATGTGTTTCATTGAAAATGTAATTTAACGTTAATATGTTAGAGATATGCTTGAAAAAGTATGAATAGGTTACGTTTTGCTACGCAATGGTAGTACTTTACCGTGTTAAGTGTGCGAACTTTTGTTAAATGTAACTGTTTATAGCGCGTAAGTGTGCTAAGTTTGTCGTTGCACATTATTTTTTTAGTTTATATGATGCTATGTTAGCTTTATTAATGTGAAAACATTGTTTGTTAGCATATATTCGCTGTTTAGTATATAAAGAACTCATTTTTTGTGCTATGTTTATTAGAAATGATACTCGAAATGTGACGTAAATCAATAGTGTTAATGTAAAATTAACATTTGCATATGTTAGAGATATGCTTGAAAAAGTGTGAATTTAGGTTACGTTTTGTATGCTGTGCTAGGTACTTTAGTGTTGTTAAGTGTGGAACTTTGTTAATGTTTGTAGCTTATTCGGGAGTAAAGGTTGTGTTAAGTTTGTCATTGTGCATTATATTCTTATTTCATGGGTGATGCTTATGTTAGCTTTATTAATGTGAAAAACAATGTTACGTTAGCATATATTCGTTGAATTAGTATATAAAGAACTATTTTGTACTATGTTTAATCCGAAATGGTACTCGGAATGTGACCTGAATCATTAGATCGAAAGATCAAAAAGGACATGCACAGGATGGGTTAGGGTGGGGAGGGTACTGGGGAGTGTGCGTTTGATTTACTGATTTTACTGCTTTAAATTTCGGCTAAACTATTACACTTTACCAGGATATTTTATTCAAAAGACTTATTTTTTATGCTTATGTTTGGATAAAAACCTTTGTTATTTAATATGTTATGTTTGGCATAAAACTTGTTATGGTTTGGCACTATTTGCTGGGGGATTATGATTATTTAGGTAAGGTTATGATAAATTTTTGTTTAAATATTTTACTATGATAATGTAAAAAAAAACTTTGTTACGTTAGCATATAGTCGTTGGTCTGTATGATAATCGGACAAGTTATGATACATTTTTTGCTAAATGTTACTGTGTCTTTGTAAGATTAGCGCTTTATATGTTAGAGATATGCCTGAAAAAGTAAGAATAGGTTACGTTTTGCATTTACAATGTTAGTTTACTTTACTGGTTTAGTGTGGCAACTTTGTTTTATGTTGACTGCTTATTGGGAATTAAGGTATAGTCAGGTTTGTCGTTTGACCATTATAATCGTTAGTTCCGTTGCATTGCTATGTTAGGCTTTATGATGCTGAAAAAAACTTTGTTACGTTAGAGGATTATACTCATTGATCTGTATGATAATTACACACGGTTAATGGTAAAATTTTTGTTTTAAAGGTTACTATGTTAATGTAAAAAGTTTTGTTACATTATGTTAGAAGGAAAAAGTGTGAATAGGCTGCGTCTTTGTTACGCTTTGTTAGTTACTTTCTTTTTTTGTTTTGCTGAACTTTGTTAATGTTGGACTGCTTATTCATGTTTAAGATTTGTTAGGTTTGTCGTTTGCGCTGGGATTATATTCATATTTCAGATTATGCTGACCGTAAAATCTTTATTAATGTGAAAAACTTTGTTACATTAGAATATATACTCAATGATCTGTATGATAATTACACATGTTGTGATAAATTTTTGTTAAATGTTACTATGTTTAATGTAAAAATATCAGGGATATGTTGCTTGGAAAAAGTAGGAATAGGTTGCGTCTTTGTATGCTTATGTTAGTTACTTCACTGCTGTTAAGTGGGGAACTTTTTTAACGTTTACAGTTTATTCCATGTTTAAGATGTGTAGGTTTGTCGTTGTGCGGTATATTCATAGTTCAGATATTGCTAAGTAAGCTTTATTAATGTGGGAAACTTTGTTACGTCAACATATATTGATTGATCTTTGTATAAGAACTGATTTATGTTATGTTTATCCAAAATGATACGCGAAATGTGGCTTGAAACAATAGATCAATAGAT
>JABUQX010048240.1:0-7500 GCA_015478945.1 Trachelipus rathkii
TTTCGACCATTTCGTTTTCGAATATTACAGAACGTGATGGTGATATTACGACCTCTCGGTCGAATAAAAACCATAAAAAAAGAAATGTTGAGGAATTTAACCGACCGCTGGATGAATTATTTTATTTAACATCACCGATCAGTTTGAAACATGAAAATTCCACATTTCCTTCTCCCGCAGTAGAAAAAAAGACCAAAAACAAGACTAATATCGAAAAAAAAGTCCGCGAAACTACCACAATATCTTCAATTGATAGTTATACATCATCGATCGTGGAAGAAAATGATAATGATAAGCGCATATCTCTTTTCTCCAAAAAAGAAAATGTCGTGAATAAAAATTACGAAACAGTTATTATTCGAACGACCGAATCATTACCTCCAGTAACTAAATTTATGATATCGTCGATCAGTGAAGGTACTTTTTCTAGCGGCGAGACCTCTTTTTTGACAGAAAGGAGCACGAAACCGAGTACCGAAGAGTCGAAATTGACCAATAATAGTTCACCTCTATTCATTGAGGAAAAACGCAAAATCAGTAGGGAATCATCCATCGTAAATGAAAAAGGTAAATTCGCGACTAATTTTGAAAATACAACCCTACCAAATACTAATATTTTATCCTCACCAATGAATGATGAAACACTAGGCAGTAATAACAATAATACAAAAAATTCCACCGCTGCCTCACTCTCAATAAAGATCGAGAAAAAATCTAGTGTCAAAGAAAAAGAAGACTCTAAAAATATTCAGTCATCGACATCCGCTCATTTAAAATCGTCGATTATTTATGATAAAAATAGCAATGATGATGAAACCGACTTGAACTACAACAGTGATGAACGAATCACATTAGCTATCATTTTTATATTTTTCATTTGTTTAGGTCCAAATATAATTTTGGTGGGCAGATGTTTTCGTAAATAAACGCTAATAAATCTTGAAAAAATTAACAAACATTTTATATATCCTTAAAGGACGTAAAAATGAGTTAACGCTGACACATTTAAAAAATTATTAAACAAAGGTTAAAAACATGAAAGTTTTTATGATGTGTCTAGAAACAAGTGTCAATAATTATGGGTGAATTATGTCACTAAAAAGATGAATAAAAAAAGTTGACCCCCCCCTAAAAAATAATTTCTCCAAAATTGGGGGGAAAAATAATTTAATTGATTATATCCATTTCCTCACCCAAAGGTGCTCACTTATGGGGAAAACGAAAAGAATACCTAATACTTATGACTACATGTTTTGTATTCTATTCTTTGCTGCTTCATTTACAATAGTAAAATTACAGGAAAAAGTAACTATACCGCCATTAAAAAACGAAGAAAAAAGAGGTTAAATCTTCTTTAAATAATATAATTATTATATTATTTATGAAGCTTAAAATTAATTTTTTGAACTTCTTCAGGGACTAACTATTATTATTTAAATTAAACGCATTTTAAAATATAAATTATATATTTTAAAAGTCACATGTGATGTTTGTAAATTACTACATAAGGAGCATTTGCCTATATCCTCGTTCTCTTTATCTTGAAATGGTTATATAAGTATATATATTATATATATATATATATTAATTATATATATCAATGATCATATATTTAATATATATATATATATAATATATATTAAATTAATAATTTATATATTATTCATATAATATATATATGGCTGTTATTAGGTTTATTTAAATATATTATATATAAGCTCAGCTATATATATAGTTAGTAGTATTATATAATTGCATAAAAGTGTTAAATTTTAACAGACCTACGGAAACAAATGAGCTGATTTTGACAAGAATTATTTTTAAAACTCGTTTTCATATATGGGTGTTAGTATACTTGCAGAAATGTGTACTCAATGAATTGATTTGAAGAATGACTGATGAGATAAGATACGAAATTTAATTGGTAAAATATTTAAAAAATATATAATAATAGATTATTAATGGGAGAAAAAATCCATTTTTTGCATGAAGAAAAGAGCGGGATTTTTTGAATCTGCTAATTGATTCAGAAGAGAATATTGAGGTAATGTAAAACAAACTAATCTTTTGTTGAGAATAAATACATCGTTTTTATCACTATTAATATGTTTATAATATAATATATATATATATATATATATATATGAACTTACATAAGAAATTATATATATTCTACACCTATATAAGATCCCTATATACCTATTACCACATACACAAAGTATACCGCACGTATATACTATATATATATAATTTTTATTTATATATATAACTATTTATATTATTTAAATATATATAATAATTAGAAAATCTCCTAATATAAAATATAAGAAATAAATAAGTATAATGCATAACACTAATTCATAAATATGCAATAAATTATATATCCCTATATAATATAACTCAATATATATATATATATATATAATATTATATATATATATATATATTATATATATATATATACTATATATAATATATATATATATATATATATATATATATATATATATATATAATATATATATATATATAATATATATATATATATAATATATATATAATATATATATAATATATATATATATATATATATATAATATATATAATATATATATATATATATAATATATATATATATATATATATATATATATATATATATATATTATATATATATATATATATGATTATATATATAATATATATATATATATATATAATATATATATAGAATTCCTTAATGGCGCCCAAATCCTAAATACATCCTGACACCTTGCAATAGCATTTTAATTAGCTAAGCTAATGAAATAGGTGTGGGGCTTTTGCATATATTGCTAAGTATCGAAAAATTTTCTTTCTACAGTTCGTTAAAAAATGCCCATTTCTTTTATAAAGGGTAATTTATCTTATTTAGGTTACCAATTTTATTAAAGGAAAATTCCTTTAGATTATATAACATTCTGTTAAGGTTCAAGGATTTTAGTTACATATAATACCATAATATATGTTAATATAATATATTGAATAAATAAATAATAAACATAATAATAGTAATAATAAATATAATAATTAATAATAACTAATAATTTTATTATTATTAGAATAGATAGACGTATTTGGCCAATAATACTACCATCCAATAATGCAAGGTCTCACTATATGTTGTGTGTACATACAAGTATATTATTCGTTAACGTGTAGTACTGGTTCTTAATATTTTGCCAATAAATTCTTCAAATACGTTTTTATTGACTTCTGCGAATTATCTAGGAAAAATGCCGACTCTAAATGTATACATAGCAAAACATATCATGAACCTGAACCTTTAAAGAGGGCAGTAAAAACCCGTCACCTAACCTATATGATCGACAATGCCAGTTTAAAATTTCCACCATAACCTATAATGGACTTCGTTATTTACACGTATTGCACAGTGAATTTCGCTATCTAAACACATTCTTGGAGATATACTTACTTACCCGTAAACAGATTTTCTCTGTTTACAGGCTAATGTATTTTGGAGCACTACCCAGAGAAGAATTAATCACCGATGAAGCCGCTTATGTCGAACGGAGCTGCCTAAACGTACAACGCTTGTGAAAAGTACCGATTTTATTAAAAATGAATCTCATCTTTTTGAATTATTTTTATATTAAATTTTTTTCAATCCTTAGACTCATTCTTAGATACACTCAATTTATATGTTATGTACAATCTTATTATTATATTATAAATTAATATATGAAAAAAAAAGGAAGAAAAAAAAAAAACATTTATTTGCGCCATGAAACTCATAAGGAACTAGTATATTAATAATATATATATATAATATATAACTCTGATTATAGAGGTCAGTATGTCATAGTTATTATAATTATATTATTATCCACTATATTATATTAGCTATAAATAATATATATTTATTATAATATATACATATATATATACATATATATATATATAATCTATATATATACATAAATATATTATAATATAAATATAATATAAAATATATATATATATATTAGTATATATATATTACCTATTATGATTTATGGTATTATGATATATATATATAGTATCTTTGAATACACATATAAATTTTATATATATATTAAAATCATTATATAGTATATATATTATATATATATATATTAATAATAAATTACTATACTTAATTTAATATATATATATAATATATTATATATATATATATATATATATATACTATTATATATATATATATATATATATATATTTATATATATATTATATATATTATTATATAATATTATAATTATATATCCTCACTATTTACTATAAGATATACTTATATACTTTTATTTTACTTCAGTAATTACCCAGGAGGCATTCATAACTGCCTGTCAGGTTCGTAGTGTAGTCTCTTCCTCCATTTTACCGTCTCTATCTTCGAAGTCTCCAACATTTATTTTCTCAGTTATTCATACGATGTTCGGAAAGTTATTGTTCCATCCTCCAGTACCCAACTCTATACTCGGATTCATCTCTCCATACCTTTTTCTCTCGGCTCTAGGTTGCCCCATCCAGGTCTCCTGCTTTCCGGCCTCCCTCCGCAAGACCTCTTCGCCACTCCTTCTCCTCCCCATCCTCTCCAGATGTCCCAGCCACCTCAGCTGTGCTTTTTTATCTTATTTCTCATCGCACATACCTCTGCTCTCTCTCTCTCGGATATGCCATTTTATCACTCTAAATCCTCTTCTGCCCTCACTTTCCCGAGATATAACCTGCCTCAAAGGTCATTCATCTATAAAAGCTGCTTGTATCTGCTTCTTGTGGATTACGTTGTCCGTCCACTCTCCGTCCATACATCATATGTGAGTCAAAACATTCTGAAAATTGATTTTTTTCAACTGCAGGGGCACATTCTGCTTCTTCAGCAAAGGATAGAAAACGCTCATGCTTCATCCATATTTTCCTATCCTTTCGGCCATATATATCTTCAACAACTCCTCCCCTATTTCCGAACACATTTCCTAAATACTTAAAACTTTCTACCTCTTTTATGCTGCTGCCATCTATCTGAATATTTAAACCTTCTCTATCTCTCTCTATTTATTCTCATAAACACAGTCTTCTACTTATTCATTTTCAGGCCTCCCTCTTCGAACCACATATTCCACCTTTCCATTCCCTCTGCCATGTCTTCCTCCTTCACGCTCCAGAAAGCTATATCGTCGGCGTATGCCAAAATACCCCATTCATCGTTTTTATTCCATCCTGCTTTAAAATTATTCATAACCTTATCTAAATATGCAATGAACAACAGAGGCGATAACACACTCCCCTGCTTCACTCTTGTTCTCACTTGAAACCATTTTTCATTTTCATGTCCTGTCTTCACCTTGCACTTACACCTTTCGTACAAGCTCTTAATTGCATTGAGCATTCCCCCCGAAACTCCATATTCTTCCTCTAGACATCTCCACAACCTATCTCTAGGCACTGAATGAAAAGGCTTTTTGCAAATCCACGAGGGCCACAGTCACCCCAACATTGAATTCCCATGTCTTCTCTGCAATCTGTCTTAAACTAAAGACCAGATCCGTTGTTCCCTTGTTCTTCCTGTACCCATGCTGCTCCTTTCCCAACTTTGCTTTTATTTTCCCTCTCAGTCTTCTCTCCAACATTCTTTCATATACCTTTACTATGTGGTTTATCAGGGATATGCCACTGTAATTTTCACATTTATCAGAATCTCTTTTACCTTTATATATTGGCACGATTATTGCTCTTGCCCACTATTCCGGCACTCTACCACTCCTCCAGCACCTATTCAGTAACTTTAGGATGTACTTCTTTGTTCTATACTCACACCATCCTCACCAGGCGTTTTCCCATTTTTCATCCTAGCAACAGCTTTCTCGAACTCTTGCTCCGTAAACTCCTCATCCCCCTCATTCTCCTGCATCCGCAAACCATCCTCCTCCTCCTCCATCACTCCATCCTCCATCTCCAAGTTCAACAAAGACTCAAAATATCCAGTCCATCAATATATATATATATATATATATATATATATACAGTTATCTAGCTGCCTGTCATATATATATATTATATTATATATATATATATATATATATAATAAATTATGTATATATATAATATATATATATATATATATATATATATATATATATATATATATATATATATATATATATATATATATATATATATATATATATATATATTATAAAGATAAATTTATATATTTATTATATATATATATATACTATATATATATATATATATAAGTTATAATCTAAAGCACGCAGTGGCTCAGCTGCCTCGTCATTGAGATAGGTGGCCCAAGTTAGGCTTCGATCCCTATGTTATAAGGTATAGGGAGTCGATTGCGCATGGTTTATAATGTAATCGGAGCACTCCTACCTCTAGTATTAGTTAGTACCCCGCCCCCCTTTTCTAATGCTTTTAATGCGATATATCGTATGTCAAGGAATATACCCGATATAGGTATCGATTAATACATTTTAATGTATAAAGAATCGATTCCCATGGTTTATAATGAAATCGAATCACTTCTAATATGAGTTAGTATCCCTACCCCCCTTTTCTAGTGCACCTAATCTATTTCTTATTCCTCGAGCTACAGGGTAGAACAAAGTGTGGAATGATGGGTAATGGACAATGCCGAGTCGATTCCCGCTATTACCGAGCGGCTCGGATGAACCGTTGCGGTTTTAGAATGCATTTTCAACATGCGTTTTCATGGGCAGAGAACCCCTTATCCAAACATTATCAATGACAGGTCTCACAGCGGTCAAACGTCCCCAAAAATGGGATTCCCGCGTTTACATTTCCTTCTGAACGCCAGCGGTGGTGTCATTTTATATGGCTTCAAAAAATGAAGGAACATGAGAACCCAAAAGCCTTACCCCTAGCAAAGGAGGTGTTAGAGGACAAATCGTATCCTCTTCAACTTGGCATATATATATATATATAGTATATATATATATATATATATATATATAGTAATATGATATACTATGACATTTAGTGTATATGTTTGTTTTTATTAGTGTATTTAGTTATAGATTCGTTATATATTTATATTATAATTAATCTGCTTGAATATTTGCACTATTAATATTTATTCTTTATACCTTGTATATATTAATATATATACTATATATATTATATATATTATTAATATATATTATATATATATATATAACATATAATATATAATTATATATATATTTTATATATATATATATACCTATATATATACATATATGTATATAATAATATATATATCATATATATATATATATTAATATATATATATATATATAATATATATATTAATATATATATATATATATATATAATATATATATTATAATTATATATAAAAGGAAAATATAACGAAAACATTTTACAAATTGCATTATACTACAGTACTTAATTTACTGGTTTGAAAACCTTAATTCCCCA
>JABUQX010048240.1:10000-25000 GCA_015478945.1 Trachelipus rathkii
GTGTTGTTTTTTTTCTTTCTTTTTTTTCTCTTATATTTTGTGGGTCGTATTTTCTGTTTTTTATTCTTCTCTCTTCATTTTTTAGTTTTTTTTTCTTTTCACTTTTCTTTCTTTCCTTTTCTATTTTTTTAATTGTGGGCGGTATTCCTTGTGGTTCGTGTTGGGTTTGTGGGTGTGGGTTGATGGGGGCTTTCCTGGCTTTTTGTTGGTGGTGGTGGCTTTTTTTGTTGCGTTTTTCTGGTTTCTGTTCCGGGTGTTGTTTTTGGGGTGGTGGCGTTTTTTTTTATTTGTTATTTTTTTTTCATTGATTTTTTTTTTTATTTTTTTTTTTTTTTTTGTTTCTTTATTTATTTTTTTTTTCTTTTTTTTTTTTTATTTCTTTTTTTTTTTTTTTTTTTTTTTTGTTTTTTTTTTCTTTTTTTTTTTTTTTTTTTTTTTTTTTTTTTTTTTTTTTTTTTTTTTTTTTTTTTTTTTTTTTTTTTTTTGCTTTTTTTTTTTTTTTTTTTTTCTGTGTTTTGGCGTGTGGTGTTTTTTTGGGGGTGGTTTGGGTGTGGCTGTGGTTTGTTGTGTGTGTTTGTTTGGGTGGTGGTGTTGGGTTTTTGGGGGGTTCGACTTCGTACTTGGTTGTCGGGGGGGGCAGTGCCTGTACGATGGTCACCAGCGGCTGGGGTGTGGTGACTGTTTGGTCTGGCGCCCGTGCTGTGCGGCCTCTTGCCCGCGCTCACTGCTTGGCAGGCCTTGCCCGTTGTGGGCTGGCTTTTTTGGCTGTGTGATGGCATTGGCTCCATCGGTTGTGGCTTGTCTGTGCCGGCCGGGCGTTCTTGTCGATTTTTCCTGCCGTCGGCGGCCGGCCGGCCGCCGCCCGCCCCCGCAGGGCCGGCGCCCGCCCCGCCCCGCCCCGCGCCCGCGCGCCCCGCTACGCCACCCGCCCGCCGCCGCCGCCCACGCCGCCACGCGACGCCGCCCCGCCGCCGGGACCCGCCGCCCACACCCCCCACGCCACCGCGCCCGCTCGCGCCCGGCGCGGGCCTGCCCGCACGCGAGCCGCACCCACCGAGCCGCGCGGCCCCGCCGCCGCACGGCGACGCCGGCCGGCGCCGCCGGCACGCGCAGCACCGCGAGCATCGCGGACGGCAGAGCGGGGCCGGCGGTCCAGGACCGGAAAGGAGGAAAGAAAATGAAAAAGAGAGTGACCAGAAAGAGAAAAGAAGAAGAATGAGAAAACCACCAAAATGAAAATGAATAGAAGAAGCACTAGAAAGGAAATGAATGAGAAAACCATGAATTTATTTGGTAAAACATATAATTAAATGATATTCAGATGAAAATGATAAATGATATGAGTAGAAAAAGTAGATTAAAGAATAAGATAATGAGTAGGAAGGTAAAGTTTAAATGGAGTAGTGTATATAAAGGATTGAATGTGGAATAAAGTTATTAAAGAATTTGAAAATGAAATCCCAAGGATGAAGAGAATATTAGTAAGGGATATAGAGGAATACAAGCAAGAAGTGAGATACGATTAAGGGAAAATGAAAGGGTGGAAGTAGAGAGTAAGGGTTAAGAGGGATTAAACAGATGTGGTTAGAGAAAAGAAAAGATGAGAAAGTATGTAAAGGAAATTGATGGGAGGATTTGAAGAGGGAAATGATGAGGAAATGAGGTAAGTGAGATTAAAATGATTTTGGAATATTAAGAAATAGGGATGTAAGTTTATAGAATAATAGTGTGGGGTATTAGGAGTTTAGAAAGATATGTAAAAAGGGAAAAGTAGATATGGTAAGAAAAGCGTATAAGGATTAAAGGATGTGAAGGGTATGTTATTAAAGTTTGAGAGATCTTGAGGATTTAGGAGAATAATGTATAATTAAACATTAATATTATTTGGAAGGAGATTTAAGTTAGAGGGATAAATGGTTGTAATAGTGATAATGTATGGGAACTTTGAGTTATATAAACAATTGAAGAGAGATAAATAGCTCGGGATGTAGAGAAATTAGGTATAGGGTTAAAATACTGATAGAGGTACAAAATTATACTTGAAGAAGATATATAGGAAACGTTAACAATAAGAACTTTGAGGAGGGATTTGGAAAGAAAAAAAGTATAGAGGGTGGACAATTAATTTGGTTAGAACACAGTCGGAAGTAAATTATCATTATGTTTGGGAAAATGAAGAGTGGAATATTTATAGAAAATAAATATGGATAAAGGGAAGATGGACGACTCAGGTTAGGAAATTAGAAGGGGATTTAATAAAATTTTGCAGATGATCTTTTATGGAGTAGGAAAGGAGAGTACAAATGGATATATTAAAAGAAGAAGTTTGGATAATACAATAATATGGAATATCAGGAAAATGATATCACCTCGTTTCTCCAGTCATCGAATCGTCAAGGGTTCCTTAGTTACTATCTTATAATAGCGTCTCGTCATTCTCTGCGAATCGGCGTTCACTCTGCCTCTCTTCGTCTCTTCTCTCAATACTCTCATAACTGGTATCATCATCGATTCTCCTCCTTTTCCACACCCCTTTCGCGCGCTCCTGCGTTTACTATTTCCCATACCTATATTTATATTCCTTTTCTATCTTCGCTAACTCTTGCTATTCGCATTTCTCCCGACTTTTGCGCAAGCTTGGGATTCCACTCCGCTTCCTATTTGCGCCCCTGTTCGCTGCCGCTTTCGCCCTCTCAGATCGCCTGTCCCTTCTTATCTTTCTTTCCCATTTCTGTGTCGCTCTCTCGCTGTTTGTTCCGTCATACCCTTATGTTTTTCGATTCTGGTTGTCTGGGGCCTGGCCAGCCCCCCTTCATTTGGCGGCGCCCGTCACGTCGTCCTGCCCCCTTTCTTGTCCCGCTGTCCGCTCTGCCCGTCTTTCTCATTTTCCCTCTTTCCTATCATGCCTCTCAATCTCCTATTCTATCCTATCCACCTTTCTGCGTTGAAAACTTCTATAACCTTCTCTTTTTGAGTTGCTTACTTCGTCTTCGTCTTTCTTATTCTTGGATTCTCTTCATTCTTATCTTCTTTCTTACTTCTTCTTCTTAACCTTCTTTCTTTTCTTAATCTTACTTTCTTTCTCACATATCTTCTCGTCTTAATTAACACCCTTTTCCCGTTCTGCTCCCGCCTTTCTCTCTTCATCATCTCTCTCTACATCTCTATTCTCGACTACTCTTCTCATCTATCTCTAGCATAATCTAAGAGAGTTAAGCTCAAAATCACAATCTCTCTTCTATCATTCTTCTCATCTACTACTCTCTTCTCTCACATTAACATCTCTCTCTCTCCTACGCTATATCTCTCCTCGCTCTCTCATACTCTTCCTCCTTTCCCCCCCGCTTGGGGGGCTGCGTGCGCCTCCTCCCTGCTCTTGAAAGAGTTATAGCGATTGCTACCGATGCTATGTACCGCCCCCCCCCCTCTCTCTCGTCCTCCTACCCCTTCACGTTTTGCGCGCCTCCACACCGATCTTCCCCCCACACACCTCACGCCCCCTCGCCCCCTCGGCCTTGCCCGCCAACGCGCCTAGCTTCACATAACCCTGTGGTCTCATCGTCCCTTTCCAGAGGTTCTCTCTTCGGACCGGCCCCCAACCTCCCCCCCCCATCAGTCATATCCCATTCTCTATCCTGCCCCTTTCTTCTTGCCTCTGTCCACCTCTATCCATTTCCTCCTACACAGTCCCCTTATATCTCTTTGTCTTCCCGCCAGGTTGTTCCTTTCCCTCACGAATTGGCGCTCCCCTCTGCCTCCGCCTCCCCCATTATTACTTCGACCTACTCGGTCCCTACATTTCCCTCTGACCCCCGCCCTACTTGCCTACCTCACCCTCGTTCTTCTCCTTTCCGCCATTTCTGCCCCCCAACCCCCCCTTAGCCCTTTCCTTCCTCTTCCTCTTCAACTTCTGCCCCCCTTGTTCACTTTCGCTCTCTCCATTTTCTGCGCCCCTCGTTTCCCTTCCTCTCAACCTATCCCCAACGGACCAACTCCGCCATACCACACATATATGTCCGCCTCTTCGCGCCCTACGACCTTCGTCCTTTCCATCCCCTCCCGGCTTTCCTTGCATCCCCCACCCTCTCCCTCTTCCACCATTTCCTCACTATCCTTCTGCCTTCCCCTTTCCCTTGCTTCATCTCCGCTCTATATTTGCCTTCCCTCTTTCCGCTCGGCCCTATTGTCTCAGTATGCTCCACACCTCACCCCCTACCTCTCCTCTCCGCGGCCTTGTCCCTCTAACTCCCCCACACACCCCACCTTCGTCTTATCGTCCCTTTCTTTTCCCACTACCACCTCCTTTTGTCCCCCCTCCGACCTAGCCTTCTCTTTACTCTGCACCTCCTCCCTCCTTCCTATCCTCCGCTTCGCCCCCCCCCCTCTCGGCCTTCCCGTCCGCACGGCCCCCTCCCCTCTCTTTTCTTCTCCCTTCCCGCTTCCTCCCGTTTTCCCTCCCTCTCCTTCTTTCACTCCCCCTCTCCTTTCCCCCCTTCCCTCCCTGCCTTTTCTTCCCCTCGTCCTTCTCCCGCCTTCCTTTCCCCTCCCTTTCTTCTTCCCCCTGCTTCTCCCTTGCCCACTCTCTTCAATCTCTCTCTCTCTCATTCTCTCTCTCTCTCTCTCATCTCTCTCCTCTTCTCTCATCTCTTCCTCTCTCTCTCCTCTCTCTCTCTCCTCTCTCTCCTCTCTTATCTTCTCTCTCTCTCTCTCTCTCCTTTATCTCCTTTTGCTTCCCTTCGGCGCTTCCCCCCCCCCCCCTCTCCTCCCCTGTCCCGCCTTCTTCCTCTTCTTCCTGTCCTCTGCCTGTTGCGTGTCGCCTCCCTCTCCCTCCCCTTTTTTCTTATCCTTTTCTTGCTCCTTTGTTTTCCCTGTTGCGCTTTTGCTCCTCCCTCTTCCTGCTCTCCCTTCTCCCTGCCACTTGTTTTTCTCCCCTCCGTCCCTCCGTCCTTGCCGCCCCCTTTCCCCCCCTCCCTCTCGCCTCTCTCTTCCCTCTCGTCTCCCTCCCCTCCTTCCTGTTCTCCTTTCCTGCCGTTGCCGGCCTCTCTCCCTTCTCTTGTCTCCGCCCTCGTACCGCTTTTTTTCTCTCTCTCTTTCTAGCTCTCTATATCTTATTTGGAGATTTAAGTTTGAATTACTCTCTCTCTCTCTCTCTCTCTCTTCTCTCTCTTCTCTTCTCTTCTCTCTCTCTCTCTCTCTCTCTCTCTCTCTCTCTCTCACTTCCTTCTCCCCTCGGCTGCCGCCTCCCGTCTGTTTTTTGGCCCCCATGTCCTGGTCCTGTTCTTTTCGCCTTCCCCCTTTGCTCTGCCCCCGGCTCCGTGTCCTGTCGCGGGCGCGCCCGGCGCTACGATGCAGCGGCTTGGTCGGCGTCCGCCGGCGCTTCTGGCTCCCCCGGTTTGGCCTTTGCGGCTTCCGCCTCCCCGTCCGCCTTTCTTCTCCTTCCCTCGTCGTCGTCCTCGGGTTGCGGGTTGTCCCTTTTTTTTTCTCTTGCCTTCTGTTCCTTCTCTTTCTGCCTTGGTTCTGCTCCTGGTGGCGTGGGTTTTCCCCCTCGTTGGTTTCTTTGGTTTCCCTCCCCCTCCCGCGCCTCCTCCCCTCCTCGCCGTCTTTCCGTTTCTCCCCCCCCCTTGGTTCTTTTCCTTTTTCCCCCTATGGTCTTTTTTTTTTTTTTTTTTCCCGGGTGGGGCCGGCCCCTGCTTCTGCTGGGCTCTTTTTCTTCTTTCCTTGGCTTCCCGCTTTGCCTTCGTCCTTCCCGCGCCCCTCCCTTTTTTCTTTCATTCCGTTTCCTCTCCGGCTCACATTTTGCTTGCTTGCTTAGTTTCCCCCCGTTGTTTTTTCCCGTTTCCCCTCCCCCGGCTTGGCCCCCCTGTTTGTTTTGCCCCCCTTTTCTGTTCTTTCATGCCCTCTTTTTCTTTTGTCGATGCGTCGCTGTTGCCGCCCTCTTCCCCGGCCTTGTTCGCTCTGCCTTCCGCCCCTGCTGGCTGGCCCTCTGGCGCGCACCAGCCCGTTCGCCGCCCCCTCACGCGCCCTGTTGGTCCCTTCCCGCCTTCCCCTTGCCTTTCCTTTCGCTCCGGTCTGTTTTTTCTCTCCCCCCTTTGGCTTCCCCTGTCTCCTTTCTCTGTTCTTCCTGTCCGTTTCGCGGTTTTCCTGGGGTGCGGCTTGCCTTGCCGTCCCCTGCCCCCCCTTTTTTTTTCCGGCCTCGCTCTGCGTCCCCGCCCTTTTCCGCTTCCTCCCACCCCCCCCCCCTCCGCTTTCTTTTCTTCCTGCTGCCTGTGTGGTTTTGTCTTTTTTTTCCGCGCTGCCCTTTTCCCCCTGGGTTCCTTCTACTCTCCCCTTTCCTTTGTCTCCCCTTCCCTGCCTCCCCCTCTCCTGTCTTCCTAGGTCTTTTCCCGTGTCCCTCTCCTTGTCTCCGCGCCTTCCCGCCCGTCTATTCTCTCCGGCTCTCTCTCGTCAGCACTTTCCGCTTCGTGTCTCTTTTCGTCTTCTTTCTCCTTCTTTTCCCCTTTTTCTCTGGGGTTCCCGGCGCTGTGCCGCCCGCTTCCCCCCTCTCGTCTGTGCCGCCGTCCCCTCTCCGTGCCTTCTCTGTTTTCTCGCGCCGCCCCCCCGGGGCGTGCCGGCGGATCCCCTTGCGTCCTGCTCCCCGCCGCCTCCCTCCTTGCCCGCCCTGTACTCCGCCGCCCGTGGCGCCCCTCCTGCCGGCTGCCCTTGTTTTTCCTTGGTTTCTGTCCGTTCTTTTTGTTTTGTTGTTTTTCTTCTTCTTTTTGTTGTTGTTGTTCGTCCGTCGATCGTCGCTCCTCCCTCTGCCGTGCCCGCCGGCCCACCTCCCCTTTCGTTCCTCCCTTGTCTTCTATTTCGTTTTTCACTGTCCTCCTTTTCCCCTCTTGCCGTGTCCCTCCCCGCCCCCTCGCTGTTCCGCCTCTCCCCGGTTTCCCCCATCGGCCCACGCCCGTGCTGCTCTCTCCCTCGTTTCCCCCTTTTGGTTGCCCCTTCTTCTTCTTTGTCCTGCCCTTCCTGCCCCCCCTTCTTGTTTCGTCTCTTTCCCAGCCTGTTTCTCTCTTGTTCTTGTCCCTCCCTTTCCTTCTTGCCCCTGCTCCCGTTTTCGCTCTTGGTCCTTTCCATTCCCTGCCCCTTTTCCCCGCCTGCCCCCTCTTTTCTCCGTTTTTTTCTTTTGTTTCCTTCCCCCGCTTTTCCCTCTGTCTTTTCTTTGTCCCTCCTCCTCTGCCCGCCCTGTTCTCCTGTCTTCTCCTTTTCCTTTGCCCTCCCTTCGTACTTTCCTTCTTTTCTCTTCTCTCCTTCTTCCTGTTCTTGCTCCTTCCGCCTTCGGCTTTCGGCTTTTCGGCTTCTTCCCTCGTTGTTTTCTTGCGCTTTCTCCCTTTTCCGTCTTGCCCTTTTTTCTCTCCCCTCCCTAGCCCTCCTTTTTCGCTGCTCCGTCTTGCTTTCTTCCCCGTCCCTCCCTCCCTCTCCTTTTCCTTCCCCCGCCCCTTTCCCTGCTCTTTTTTTCTTCCCCTTCGTTGTTTCGCTGTCGCTCTTGGCTTTCCTTGCTTTCACCTCGCTTCGCTCTCTGTTCCTGTGGCCTTCTACTTCTGGTGCCCCCTCCTGCCGCTTTCTCGTTCCGCCCCGCTGCCTCCGGGACTCGGCTCTCCCCTCCCCCCCGTCCCCTCGTCTTTTCCCTTCCCCTTTGCTCCTTTTCTCCTTTGCTTCCTCTCCTCTTTCCCCCGCTTTTCCCTTCCTTTTCCGGCCGTCTCCTTGGCCTATTGCCTCCTGTTCGCGGCCCTTCTTCACTTTCTTTTTTATCTCCTTGTTCTACTGTCTCCGTTGTGTTCTTGCCCCGTTATTCGACCTTTTGGCCCCCCTTTTTTTCCCGTCTCCCGTTTTTTGTTTTCTTTTTTCCCTTTTTTTTTCCCCCCTTTTCCTGCTTTTTCGTTCCCTTCCCCTCTGTTTGCCGCCCTCCTCTCTCCTCCCTGTCATCTCGCCCCTCCTCTCCCTGTTCCTTCTTCCCTCGCCCCTGCCCGGTTTCCGTTGCGGCCCTACTCTTCTTTTCCCCTCTTCCCCTCCCCTTCGTCCTGTCCACGCTTCCCTTCTCTTGGTTGCCTGCCTTTCTTCCCCCCTCTGTTGTCTTCCTCTCTCTCCCCACCTCCCCCCTGCTCCCCTCTGCTGGCTGTCTTGGCTTCCATCTCTCCTTTCTTCCTTGTTTTTTGTCTCGCCCCGTCTGCGTTTTCCTCTCTTTGTTCTTCATGTCTCACCCTCTTCATCTCCTTATCGGCCCACTTTTCCCGTTTCCCTTTGGTCCTGCCCTGGTGCCCGCCTCCTTCTCCCCCTGTTCCTGTTTCTTCCCCTTACTCTCCCTGTCCGCCTTCTCCTTCTCCTCCTCCTACTCTCTCCGCTCTTCTGGCCGGAAGCGCGCCCGGTTCCGCCTGCGCCCCCCGGGCCTCTGCTTCGTCCTCCTGCCTCGGGCTGGTGCTTTTTGTCCCGCTGCCCTGATTGCGGGGCGTGTGGAACGCCCCCTTCGACCTCCTGCCCCCTTCTTCCCGTCCTGCTGCTGTGTGCGAGCCTGTCTGTGGTTTCACCTCATTGCCGCCGGCCTCGGTCTTTTGGGGCTGCGGTTCTTCGTCCGGCGGCGGTCCTGGCTCGGGTGCGCCCAGTTGCCGCCTGGTCCCTCCTGGCCGGTCTCCGCTGCCCTTCACTCCGTGCACTGCTACCGCGCGCCGCCGCGCTGGTGATTGCTTGGCTTATGGCACGTTGTGTCCTCCCGCGTTTCTGGCGGGTTCCTCGTTCCAACAGCGGCATTGGGCGGCGCGGCGCGTCCTCGTCCCTTCTATCCAGGGGTCAGGGAGACCACCCGGGGCCCTGTCCCCTTCACTAGGGGACTACGTTGCTTGGAGTGTTGGTAGGGAGGTATAATGCTGGTATTTTGGTCGAAAGAGTGCGTCGAGTGACTGAGGGACAACCTGATTGGTGAAGAACAAGGTGCGTTAGGAGTGGTAAGAGGATGTGTGGATCAATCTTTACATTGAAACAAATGATTGAAAAAAATGAGGGAGAAGAAGAATAAATTATATTTAGGTTTTTATGGATTTTCAACAGGCGTATGATAGAGGTTTAAATTAGGGAAAGCTTTATGGCAGGTATTAGTGATAAATGGTGTTGGTGGTAGGCTTCTGAATGGAAATCAAAAGTATGTATGACGATAGTGAAGCCAATGTGTAAGAATTAAATGGTGTCAATGGTGGTGTTGGTTTTTAGGATAATAGGGAGTGAGCAGGGTTGTGTTATGTCTCCTTGGTTGGTTATTCAATTTTGTATATGGATGGGTTAATGAAAGAATTCGAGGTGGGGATGGCAGAAATGGGTGTTAGAATGATATGGAGAATGGAAGATGAGTGGAGGGTTGGCCCTACCTATTATATGCGGATGTGATTTGGTTCTGTGTGGCGGAATCTGAAGAGAGTGTGAGAGGATTGGTAGGGAGATTTGGCCGGGTGGTGTAAAAGGAAGGGGCTTGAAAAGGTAAACGTGGATAAGAGTAAGGGTTATGGTTGTGAGTGAGGACACTCCTCATTGTGTGAAAGTTATGTTAGATGGTGAGGCAGCTAGAACAAGTTCTGAAAGTTTAATATTTAGGGTTCAATATGTTGGATGAGAAGGGAAACGGACGATTGCAAGAGTGTAGTAGGAAAGTTTGTGAATGGCAGGAAGGTGGCTGGTGCAAATTAAAAATCGTTGGTGAAAGCAAAGGGACTAAGTCTTGAGTGTGGCTAGGGTCTTACATGAAGGGTAATGTTGTTACCTGTGTTATTTATGGTAGTGAGACTTATGGTCTGGAATAAGAAGTAATAGATCTAAAAGTTCAATGTGTTCAGTGGACAATCTTAGGGGTGTGCTTAGGTGTGAGAAGAATATTGATAAAGAGAGGATGAAGTATTAGAGGAGTGGTTGTGGTGTTGGAAGAAAAGGGGTAAATGAGAGAAATAATGAAAGTAATGTTGAGATTACTCCGCAACCCTGGTGGAAAGGATGAATGATAGTAAAGGGTGGTATAAGCGGATGTATATGGGTTGAAGTGGTTGGGAAACCGAACCGGGCTGGGAAGACCGAAGAGAAAGTGGGATTGAGTCGGGTGATCGAAATGTCTGAAGGGAAGAGAAATGTGAGTTTTGGCAGAGGCGAGAATAAAGGGTGCATAATAGGAGTGAATGGGCGGGGTTATTGTATGAGGGGCATGGTTGTGGCCCACCCGTGGGCCAGGGGATGAAACGCCTTACATGACCGATTTACACCCATAAGTGAGGAGGGTCCGTCCGCTGTCCCATATGCTCTAGGGTGGAATTTTCTGTCTGTGACGAGGCTCTCACTAAATTAATTAATGGAACAGAGGGGGCGGTAAGGCTGGGCTTTCTCTTTTTTTCGACGTTTGTCATGTTCTCCTAATGCTTCTACTGCTTTTTCTTTCCGATGCTTGTACAGCACCTTACCTCCTCTTGGCGCAAAGAGGAAGGTGAAGAAGAAAGAAAGAAAGAATATATATTTATATTATATATTATATATATATATAAGTATATAATATATATATATATATTATATATATATTATATATATATATATTATATAATATTATATATATATATATATATATATATATATATATATATAATTATAATATATATATATTATATATATATATTATATATATATATATAATTATATATATATTATAATGTATAATAATATATATATATTATAATATATATATATAATATATAAATCGTTTTCTACTTTACCCATTTTAATGATATTGTTTTGTCCTTTATCTTCATTTCTTATTTTTGCTTCTTTCATCTCAAAAATCTTGAAAGCGTAGTTTTGCTTTCTTCATCTTCTGTTTGCATATTATGATAATCTCATGTTCATCCTAATATCTTTCTATTTGTTAAATCCTGTAAAATATAGTTAGCATCCTGTATCCTACTAATATAGACCACTTTTATTTCTTTGACAGCATTACCTTTAACTTTTGCTATTAATTTCAGTGACCCTGGGCGTTGATTTGTCCTCTTTATAATACCTCATCCTCTCGCTTATATAAAACTTTATCTTTTAGCATCTTTCCGATATTCTATTACTATCTTATTCACTGCCTTCCTTAAATACTTTATTAATTGTTCATGGTTTGCTGATTAACTTCTAGTTTCCCTTTACCTACTTCCCTACTTGCTTTGTTAGTCATCTTAATTTAAAAGATTTTGTAATAGTGTAATTTTCCATAAATTACTAACTGTAACAATCCATCTCTGGGTTATGGTTACCATGCATTCTTTAAATTAACTTAAAATTTTTAGAATATTGTATATGGACGTTTTACTAAATTCTCGATGAATTTTAAGTAGTATGTATTTTTTTATGCAGTCAAATTTTTGTGCATATGTAAAATTTGCTAGAAAATCAAAACTCATTTGAACTTTAAATCTGCTCAAACGAGTTTGTTTACCAAGCATTTCCTTTAAAAAAATTTAAATTTAAATTTAAATTTCAGCAAGATAAATTATTACCGGTATTAAAGTGTAATAGATTTTGTTAGAATTAAAGTTTAGTCGAACAAGCATACACTCTAACCCTTGCGCCAACTACCCTACCTAAAATACAATATAGTTCTGCATATCTTTTTCTCTTTTTTTGTACAATCTTTAAGCAATTTTCCGTATTCTCATATAACCCATTACCATAAATGATATTCTCCAGGTATTATTTAGGTTTTTATTTTTATATCCCTGTGTGTGAGCGGGAGGGGGGAGAATTCCCTCAATGTATGTCTTGCATATCGTACCAGGGGACTAAAAGAGCTGTGGTAGCTTGGGTTTGGGAGCCCCGCTATCACGTATAAATGCTCCAAGAATGCTCGGATCTGATGCATGTTTGGGCACCCGACCCCAGTCTATAGGGATAAAGGGGAGGCTAATAAAAATGTTATATTTATTATTAATTTTACCTTCCAGTGTTTTTGCTTAGTATCCCAGAAAGTGTAAACCAATGCTTTTTAATAGAATTTAAATGATTTTTTTTTTTAATCTGATAACCTATTATATATATATTTAAGTATATCAAATACCACACAAATTAACTCAGTTAATGTCTTGGTTACCTACCATTACTTTAATATAATCATAATGATGTTTTATATTCTACTTCAAATAACTTTTAAGAATGTCCCATTCATAATGGTAGTTTATAGAATCCTCCCCCTCCCCCTAAATGATAACTCACTGCTCTCTAATAGCATTGTATCTTTTTATGTTCATATATTATACATGTTTTTCATAGTTGCCTATCTATATACACCTAATACTTTCCTTCTTACCCTTTTTTCCTAGATACTTGTATATATCTAATATAATTCATCCTTTCAATAACAATTTCTTTATATTTAATTTCTAGTGTTTTTAAACAGATCCTGTAAATTTAATATTTTTTTTTTTTTTTTTTTTGCTTAGTTTCTCCTGTAGTTGTAGTAGCAAATGTAGTTGCTAACTAATATTAAGTTTTCTTTGTAAACTTAAGCTATTATATTCATCCCACATACTATTTTTTTTCAGTATAATTTTAATTCGAATAACGAGATACTTATATGTCCTTAACTATCATCTTTCAGAGTCCGCGTTTTAATAATCATAAACCATATTATAAATAATTTCTTGTAATATTTTTATGTATTTTTCTATTAACATGGTTATATTTTATAAATTTTATTATATTCAGATAGTTTTTTCTAAATAATTTTGCTGGAATTTATTACTATGATGAATTTACTCTTAGAAACTACTATGCTAACTTGACTAGTAAATTTATTATATCTTTGCTTTACTCTGTCTGCAATCAATTGTGAATCTTGTTGCTAAATCTCATAAATCTTAATTTATTTCTGTATTTTTAACCCATTAACATTTATTATATTTTTTATATATATAATATTTATATATTATATATATATATTTATATATATATTATATACTATATATAGTATATATATAAATATATATATTCTATTTTCGTAATAAAGAATAGACAGCAATTCTGGGGAGCAAAGTTATGGCATATTAGGGGGGGAATATGTTCCCTTGTAGACTTATACGGGTCAACATGGATGATTTTAATTTGATACTGAGGTATCCAGATGGAATCATGCCCTGCAGGTATATAGAGTCAGCATGTAACAATGGTGGTATATATTATATATTCATTATCACATATAACTATCGGTATTAATAATGGTATCATAATAATTCACGAATTCCGTAGGAATACTTATTCGTATAACTGGTGGTAACTGGTGTAGATCAGCTGCATAACAGTGGTAATGTGACATTAGCTGGATACCGCTCGACGGGCCAGAATTATAGATAATGATGAAATTGGAGTACCATATATCTAACATATTTCATAATCATCATTCTGTACTATAATCGTTTATAATATTTTTAATTCACTCGTTATCCCTTACCTGCTGGGTCAGAATAGTAGAGCGGTAGGAAGTAAATGAATAAATGTATGGAGAAAATACGTATTGAAATATTTCTTGTGCACGAGTCTTCTGGTTATAACTTAGTTGATAGTTTTTAGCTGTTTACTAAAGTTGATTTAGAATGTTAACAAATTTGTGTTCTGGTATTTGTTTGGTTTTATTCTTTAAGGTTGCTCATTATTTGTTTAAGATTTCAATAATTAACTAGGATATCTTCAATATTAATTTATAGATATGATTCATTAATATATATATATAAATATGATTAGATGTGTAAGATTGCAATATATATAATAGATTAGATAAATAGATAGTTATCTACCATTTTAGGATTAGGATTATTTTTTATATTGATTTTGCAATTTAAGGTTTCTCTCTCCTCTTGTTTTCTATGTCTGGTATGCATTTCGTATTCTTACCTTTCGTGCGCCGGAAGCCTGTGTTCTTGCCGAGAAATCTTCGTGCGTGGCGAAGGGAAGCCACCAATAAACATTCTTCTAATTCTTATGGGCAAGGGTAAGTTGCGTTTATTTGTGCCAAGACATTATGAACTTTATTAACCAGTATCCCCAGAATTTAATTTTTAAATCAGACTCTCCCACTATTAACATATTTTTAATATATTTTTTTCTTATTTATTCATAGTGATAGGAATGCCGGCAAAGAAAAGGGCAATTCTCATGGAATGGAAATTGTAGATAAGACGCAGTGCAAATTCAATTTGTCCAATTTCAAAATGGTTTTTTTGTGGTCAACAGCGATTCTTATATGTACAAAAAAGAAGCCTTAAGAAGAGCCCAATACAGTGTGATGTTTCAACGACTTGGAGATTGAGAGAATGCCATTGCATGACAGGAACATCGTTAATCCTTTTCAAATAGGGAATTAATTTTTTGTGTACAATATAAATGACCTGCTCTGATTAAGGGTAGATCATGTGGACCTGGTTATTTAAATCGAGTTTTTTTTAATGAATTATATATTTATTTTATATGTATTATATTATATACTATTTTTTATGTTATTTATATTTATTAATATATAATATGTTATATATATTTATACGTCTATATATTATATATTTCAGATTTACTTTGCATTTTTTTATCTTGTAACGTTTATTGTATGTTTGTTTGTATTTTTATATTTGATTTTACTTAGTTTGTATATAGTATTATTTAGGTTATATAGTTTTTGTGTTTTTTTATTTTGTGTTTGTGATGTATATGAGTACTCCTTTTAAAGTGTCCAATATAAATTAAAAAAAAACAAAAAAAAAACGGAGAAACATGATAAAATAGAAAAAACTAATTTCAAATCCAATCTCCAATGTTTGAAGACGAGCTTGGATATACAGTGTTTAGATAATCATTGAAAATAAAATAATTTTCGAAATTAAAATTTCATAATTATAAACATTTCATAACACGTTCATTGTCCTCTAACGGCTAACATATCAAAAAACAAAACAAAAAAAAATACATCCTTTTAAC
>JABUQX010048240.1:30000-47500 GCA_015478945.1 Trachelipus rathkii
TCGTAAATTAAACTTACCCTTAGTAAAAATGAAGTTCTTTGTTATATACTTGAACATTCCAATTTTATTTTGACTTTGTGAGCGATAGTGGATATTGACATGTAAGTATCATAAACACGTTATATTGAGCAATTTCCATCTAACAAGAAATATAAATTTTTACCTTTGAGCCTCACTATCTCGGTTTTACATGTGTGGATAAAATGAAATGTGAACATAAGATACCTGAGCAGTTGCGGATGTTTTCAAGACTATCAAAATCAGAGAAAGAGAGAGAGAGTAGGAAATTATGATAGAACAGACATTGCTGAACATAGAGGGGAATTAACAGGATTGGCGTTCAGTTTCATGAAGTTATTAACCAAGCTGAGCAGTTCAAGCTATTTAAGTTCACTCGCTTGTAGATCGTTATACTAGTTCTAACCGTTCTCGGTTCTAACCTTTTTTCAGATTAATTTTTGTACGAATATTTATAGCTTAACACAAGAACAAAGAGTGCTTTTTCGCATATTTGTGACACTGTAAACTGCTGTATTTGCACAGAAATATTATAGTGTAGTGATAACGAGCTTTTGACTTCTGTCGGTAAAATGGAACTACGAAACTGCTTGTAGGGAAGCCCATTAAAATTAAAAAAAAGTTAGTAACTTGCTTACCATTTGCTTTTCTGTCTATAATTATTTTCAAGTTAAGGTCTATAATATACCGAAAAGCTAACAAATTCTGTTTTGGAGTAATCTTCTTTTACAGATATAATTAGAAAGAAAAGATCAACAATTACTAATTCGTCTTTAATTTGTATACCTAATGAAAACTTTCAAAAGTTAATTTTTTAGACGTTTTTTTTTTTCAAGACTAATTGGTATTATTGATAAACTTGTTTCGGAACTTATTTAAATTCTTGTACCAAAACTTGTGTTCTAAATTGATTGTTTTCCATTTTCAACCCTTATCACTGAAGAAATGTCCATTTTATTTTACTATAAAAGGGATTAAAAACTAATTACGGAAAACATGTGCAAGATTACAATTTTATTAGCAAGTTTCATTCCCCAAATTTTGTGATAAAGTTAGTTACGCTTAAAAAGCAAACGATCCGAAATTCGTCAAACTGAACTCTCAATTAATAAGTGGAAATTGGATATCTTCAAATAGTGAAACGTTCTTAAAAATTGGATGGGTTTCAAATTTTAACTCATTTGTGATGTTTTTACAGGTAAATAGAACTTATAACATTTGTTGTCAAAGTTAAGTACTTCTTATTTTCATTTATTTATAAATTGATAAAGCTAGTTCTTGTTTTGGATTTAAAAAAAAATTTAATCATTTTAATATAAAATGAATAATTTGTTTTGAAATTTCGGGTTTAACGTTTTACTAGCCCCACTAAATTAGATAATGGCATAAAATTAAAGATACATTTTTTTTCTAGTACTGTAAGTTTGTTAAGAGAAAGTGATAATAAATAACTACATTTATTTTTTTTTCAGTTAGCAAATTGTCAACCATCACAAGACAAAAGATTAAATCGAAGAATTTTTCATTATTTTAAAAATTTTAACAATGTTACGGGCCTCTGAGGATGTATGTATGTATATATATTTCTTTAATTCTCTAATTGCCTACTTTGAATCTGCGCAATGCTATTTATGTAAAATTCGTCCAAAAGTTTTTCAATGAATCCGGTATCTGCGTGTTCTTTCTTTACTTGCTAAGGTGTATCTATATAATTATATATTCGAATGCGTCAAGCCGAAGCAGAGCTTGCTATCAATCAATCCTAGATAATCTGCTCACTCTAATCCACTTGTTAGGAAATACATAAATACATGGTAGTTAGTTAGGAGAGTTCCAGGTGTGAAGTCATGTTAGAGTGTGAGTAACTGGAACATTTACATATTTAGGATATATGTTGGATAAAAAGGGAACAGATGATGCAGAGTGTAGTAGGAAAGTTGTGAATGGTAGGAAGGTGGTTGGTGCAATTAAATCCTTGGTGGATATAAATGGACTAAGTCTTGAGTGCGCTAGGGTCTTACATGAGGGTATCTTGTTACCTGTGTTAATGTATAGTAGTGAAACTATGGTGTGGAATAATAGGTATAGATCTAAAGTACAATGTGTTCAGATGGACAATCTTAGGGGCGTGTTAGGTGTGAGAAGAATTGATAAAATGAATGAACGTGTTAAGAGAGTTGTGTGGTGTGAAAAAAGAAGTAAATAAAAGAATAAATGAAAAGACATTGAGATGATTTGGCCATGTGGAAAGAATGGATGATAGTTGGTGGTTGGTTAAGCGGATATTTGGTGGTGAGTGTGATGGGAATCGACTGGTGTGGAGACCGAAGAAAAGTAGATTGAGTCAGTATAGGAATGCGCCGAATGCCTGAAGGAGAGTAATGCGAGTTTGGTTGAGGCGAGAAGAAAGGTGCATAATAGGAGTGAATGGCGGGATTTTGTGAAGGGGCCTAGTTGTGACCCACCTGGGCCAAGGGATGAACCCTACATTGACGAGATGCCATAGTGAGGGTCCGTCGCGGTCCCGTGAAGCCCTAGGGTAGATTTTCTGACTGCGACGTGTTCTCACATAAGAGTATAAAGGGGGCGGTAAGGCTAAACTTTCTTTTCGACTTGTCATATTCTTCTACTACTTTTAAGTTTCCAGTGCATGTGAAGCACCTTACCCCCAGTCTTGGGGAGAGAAGGTGGGTGATGATGATGATGATGATGATGATATATATATATATATATATATATATATATATATATATATATATATATAATATATATAAATACTGTTATATCTATATAATGCAGAGATAATATATATAATATATATATTATATATATAATATATATATTATATATATATATATATATATATATATATATATATATATATATATATATATATATATATATAATATAATATAATATAAATATATATATATATATATATATATATATATTATATATATATATATATATATATTATTTATATATTAGTATATAATAATCATATATATTATATATAATATATATAATATATACTATATAGTATAGATAATATATATAATATATATATATATATATATATATATAGTGGGGAGAATTAAAAGTGAAAAGTTAAAAGAACAGGGTTATAAGTAAAAGTATGTGTGAGCACTTACATATAAGTCAGTTGAATGTAAAGAAGATATAACTGAGCAAATTTGGTTGCAAATGAAGGAAGCATTTTTAGTAGTGCAAGAGAAGTATATGGGTTTGCTAAATTAGATCAGAAAGTCAATAATGAATGGTGGAATGGAGGTGATGCAAGCGGTTAAATTAAAAAGAGGTGTGGTTGAATGTCCAAAAAGTCAAAAGCTGAGGTTTCCAAAGAAAGGTTTATGGAAATATATAATGAAGAAAAGAGTGAGACAAAGTTACATACGTAGGGAAAAAAGGGGCAATTGAACAGTTTGGAAGAAGAATGAATATAGACTTACAAGGGAATAGGAAGCTCTTCTGAAAGGAAGTACAAAACATTAAGTACAAACTCATTGAAAAATGAGTAGGAATAGTGTTTTCGTGACTGATGAAATAGACCTGAGGAGAGTATGGAGAGAACACTCCGAAAATCTGTATAACATTGGCAGTAATGAAGAGGGAATAGTAAATATGTGTGGGTTTCATGATGCAAGAAGAAATAGGTATTTTGGGGAGGAGGTAATAGGTAGAGAGAGAAAGTTGAAGAATGGTAAATCAGTAGGTATAGATATAATCTCTGGTGAAATGATCAAGAATAGAGGTGAGATTGTGGTTGCCTGAATAAAGCGTTTGTGGAAGGTATAGTTCCGAAGAATTGGTGGAGAGAATTATATAAGGGTAAGGGTGAAAATGGGAACTGTAGAAACTATAGGGGAATTAGCCCATTGAGTATGGTAGGGATGATTTGATATTCGCTGGTAAAGGTTTATTTACAAGTGGTAGAGGATGAGTAGATCAAATTTTTTCATTAAAGAAAATGATAGTGAAGAACAAACTGCATTTAAGTTTTATGAACTTGCAACAGGCGTAAGACAGGATTAATAGGGAAGCTCTGTGGCAGGTGTTAGTGATATATGGTGTTGGGGGTAGGCTTTTGAATGAAATTAAAAGTATGTTTGTCGATAGTAAAGCTTGTGTAAGTGATTGTTTTTTTGAATGTTGTGTTTTCTTTTCAGGTTACTATTGTTCTTTGGATTTTTCAAGGATTTTTTCCCAAAGGATTTTTCATTTTTCAAGAAGTTTTCTTTTAACTTGTTGTGTGTTTTTTATTATATAGTGTTTTTTTTATTATTTCGATGTTTGTTAAATAAGTACAAGTAAAAGTGATTAAACTAAAATCAAAGAAGTAATAGGATAATAAAGTTTAAATAAACTACTTATGATATAAAGAAAGGATCATATATAGGAAAACAGGAGGAAAAGGAAATATAAGAAAGCAAGGAAATATAGGCACTCTTGCCTTCAACGTCACTATTAAAAGGAAGACTACGAAATACAGATCAAAAAATAGAAAATCAAAAAGGCATCATAGATCTCTTGTTGAATTAAAGTAAGCTGTTAATTTTGCATTTATTCATTTCATTCCATTCTATGGGCTATATGATTACATTTTGGGTTTCTGACGAGACTCTGTGCACAGTGGAACTGAGGTAACTTACATGTATTTTTTTTCCTTTTTTCTCTATTACTTTATTGAAAGTATCTATATGTATATTTAAATAATTCTTTATATAAAGATTTGAATTCATTTATAAATATCTATGTCTGACTTTTATGCTTAATGAAAGATCTATCGTCAGAAGGGAGCACTCTACCACTCTACAAAAGAATAACATCGTGAGTAGGACTTTTTTTGTATCATCATATTTTCAGTAAGAATAAATAGACTGGATAGTGAATGGTTTAATATTAATAGTGGAGTGAGGCAGGGATGTGTTATGTCTCCATGGCTATTTAATTTGGATTTGGATAGGGTCATGAAAAAATTAATTGTATGGGTGACAGGGAGGGTGTTAGCCTGATGGAGAATGGAAGAGAGAGTGGAGGGTGCCCTACATATTGTACGCAGATAATTTGGTTTTGTGCGGCGATTCTGAAGAAAGTTTGAGAGATTTGGGAGAATTTTGGCAGGGTGCGAAAAAGGGAGGGGGTTTGAAAGTAAATATAGATAAGAGTAAGGTAATGGTGGTGGGTGAGGAGAGTCTGTAGTATGAAATCATGTTGGATAGTCAACAACTGGAACAAGTATACGAGTTTAAATATTTATTTTATATGTTGGATGAAAATGGAATGGATGATGCAGATTATAGTTGGAAAGTTGTGGAAGGTGGCTGGTGCAATTAAATCTTTGGTGAATGTAAAGGGAATAAGTCTTTGGGTACGCTAGAATTCTGCATGAGGGTATGCTGTTACCGGTGTTAATGTATGGTGGATAAACTATGAATAACCTTAAGGGCATGTTAGGTGCAAGAAAGATTGATGAAATGAGGAGTAAGTGTGTTAGGAAGTTGTGTGGTGTGAATGAGAGAATAAATGAGAGTACATTAAGATGGTGTGGTCATGTGAAAAGGATGGATGATAGTTGGTTGGTTAAGCAAATGTATAGCCGGTCGGGCTGAGAGACTTAAGAAAAATTGAATTGAGTCAGTAAAGGAGTGTCTGAAGGAGAGGAATGTTGTGAATTTGGTTTAGGGGAGAATAATGGTTCATAAAAGGGGTGAATGGCGGGGTTTTGTGAGGGGGCATGGTTGTGGTCCTGACCCAGGAAATGAAAACCAACATTGACGAGATGCTACAGTGGGAGCCTTTCGCTTTGTTGTGTGAATCCCTATTGCCCCATAGTTTCATTATCGGCAGTTATTTAGCACTCCTCACTCCCTCCTGAGTGATTCTTTTGACACCATATTTATCATGTATGTTTTGCTAATTTACGACAACTATGCATGGAATGTTAAGGTTAAACATTTCTAAGATTTCCGTAGGTTTGCCTTTTGTTTAATCGTACTTATATTTATTTGTATTGTACCGACTAAAAAAGCTTAATTTTAATTCCTACATCTATATAATCCTATTGTAGATAACTCCGATACTCTTCTCCTCCTGCTCCTAACGTCTTGTGCTTTTATTATAAACTCCATAGGATAGAGAGAAAAGCAATTCTGCTATCTACAAACACTGGGAAGACTATGCACCAGGTAGGTTCCCCTCGCTATGTTCCAGATAGGTAGGCTTATGTTTTAACCTCGTTAACCATATAACTTTTGACGCCGATTCTCGTGAAACTCTTATTATTCCCAATGCCAATTTGCTAATATTTTTTTTAATCTGGAAGCTAGCGAATCTTTAACGAGATTCTGAAGAATGGCTGTTTCGATTTTTTAAATATATGCTTTTAACTCTCGTTCACTCTTTAAAATCTTTAGGTTTATCCTTAATTTGTTTAGTTTTGATTATTTGCATTTTGCTGCCTTGCCATGCAAAGGTCAACTGATGACATTCCATCCTACCTTATTGATCTATGGTTCCCTGCTTTTGGAACTATAGGGGAGGCTTGCATGATGGCTTTTGACTTTCCAAGATTTTTGACAGTTAGTATTATTTAAACTCCGCTTTTTTGGACTTCTTTCACTTTATTTTTAATTAGCTTTTCTTAACTGCTCTATACAATATTAACTGTGATTGATGATGCGTCCTCTACAGTATCTCATAACTTCTTTGCTGTTTGTACATTTTATCATTGTCCTCACACTTTTCTAATCTATTCCATCTATACCGACGATTCAACAACTCTTTCTATTACTTATCGCGAGTCAAATTCGACCCTTTCTTAATAGATCTTTAAAACGATCGACAGTTCCAGATGATGTTTAATTTGTTATTCAGAAATCTGACTTCCTTTCAAGACATCAAACCAAATTTATATTCCGCTGCTCTGCTCTGTAAAGAGGTCAACTGATGACATTCCATCCTATCTTATTTGAATATGGTGGTTCCCCTGCTTTTGGGGACTACATATAACAGGGAGGCTTGTACGATGACTCTGACATTATCTATTGTGAATTGTGTTTTTATGTTCGCATGAATTAGCAGCTATACTAAGCATAAAACTGTATATATAATTTATCGTACAGGGGTCGTTATAATCCGAAATATTCCAAATTGCAACTTATTGAGATTGGGGTGATATTATTGCAATTTCTTAATAATTATATTATGATTTGTCTTCACTATGCTGCTAATATATATTATATTCTATTTGGTAAAGATTGTTTTCGTGCTCTGTTATTATTTATGTATAATATTTTATATATTTTTGATAAACATTAAATTTTTTTTGTATCATCATATATATAATATATAACAGACCATACAATTCTCTCACAGCTTAATCCTCATACAGAATTAATTATATGCAAGCTCAATTAGGGTATTAGATAAATTCAGGACAAAGTTAACGATGGTTAGTTTTTGAAATAATCTATTTTATGATATTGCCAAAATGGCCTAGCCTACTTCTTTATTCGATAAGCTGTTCGCAGGTACCCTCCCCAGATGCCCTTTCGTCAGGCCGCCTCCCCAGATTAACTGATTACTTATCCTGCCTGTCCGACAAAGCTGTCTTTCTTATTGGCAAGAGTGCTGGAAAACGAAGATGATCAGAGTGGGAGTCAGAATGACTTAGTAAATATAAAGCCCAACATTCGGTGAGTGGTCTTTCCTCCCACCTGACATAAAGCGGTTTATCACGAGGTGAATTATCTTGCACGCCTGCCATATTGTGGGCCGAACCACCAATATCTACTCACAGTCACTATATATTATCACTGAGGACTCTGCCTCCCATGTACTTGCCAAGTTTTGCCGTCACCCATTATCCGCAATCTTGTTCGAACTCACATATATCTTCATTTGATATGTCCGCCTAATAACGAATGACCTACTATTCTGGCCGTCGTTAACATTTTCTCACTCTTGTTGGTCCCTAGACCCTATCTAAAAAGGATTGTTCCCCAATATCTTATCTGATCTTACCAACTTAATTAGTAGTAACTTCATATATTTTCTTGTATCTCCAAGAAGCCTTCACAAATTCCTTAACAACTATATGATTTTTTGTAACCTTAAGTCAGCAAAGCTTGTAAATGTAATAGGATATAATTTTTATTTATTTTTATGTTACTTTTTGACTGACATAGTCACCCATCCTATCACACCATTTCAAAATCGCCAGCTCAGAGAACGAATTCAAAATAATATGTATATGCCAGGACCCACCCATGATGTTGATTTTTTCAACTCAGTGTGGCCGCTTTTTTGTGAGCCGTGGTGGGTTCTGTACATTGACTCAAAAAAAAAAAATATTATGTTTATTCTTTATGATGTTTGCATCTTTACTAATAGAAATATTGTTCGCATTTTTTTCGTTTCTAACGCTTTGCAAGTGGTCGATTTACCTTAATTTTTGTTCTCCATTTGATGATGATAATTAATTTAAGTTTTCGTGTTAATAAGATTTATAATCGAGTTTTTATTTATTTATTTATTTTTTTATTATTATTTGAAGCGCTGTGAATATTTTTAAATGTGCCGATGCCACTTTTAGTAATACAGGGTGGGGCATAAATATCTCCCACATTTTGAATATATATAAAAAAAGAACAGCTATCTAGAAAAAGTGATTATATTTCTGAAAAGTACATAAATGATAATTTTTTTAATGGGTTTTAAAAATCATATCAGACAAATGGCGGTTTTAATGGGTTTTAAAAATCATATCAGACAAATGGCGACCGTTGTTGGCAATACATTGATGGAGTCGTTCCCGGAAATTCTCCATGACTTTGTGTCATCTCGAGTTAAATTGCGTCGATTTCCTCTCGGATGCTTTCCTTCGAATGCTCAAGAGTTCGTGGACGATGTCGGAAAATCTTTTCCCTTTCGGTATCCCCAAAGGTGAAAGTAACAACGGCTTAAATCTCGTGACCAAGGCAACCACCCTACGTCTCCCATTAAAGATATCAAAGCCCTTGTGACTTTTTTCCTTTGGTGATACCTAAAGGAAAAGGTTTCCCCGACATCGTCCTTGAACTCTTGAGAATTTGAAGCAGATCCGAGAGGAAATCGACCCAATTCCACTGGAGATGACACGGAGAGTCATGGAGAACTTCCAAGGACGACTTCATCAATGTATTGCCAACAACATCCACCATTTATCTTGATATAATTTCTAAAACCCATTAAAACAATATTATTTTTTAGGTACTTTTCAGAAATAAATAACTTTTTTTCTAGATAGTCGGGTTCTTTTTTTATATACATTCAAAATGTAGGAGATCTTTATGCCCCACCCTGTATATAAACTTTTATCCGTCAACCTTACGGCCAGCATAGACCGCCCACCCTTTTGTCCGAGCTTCTGCTAAAGTCTTGTTTAATTAACAAGAGTTTTGATAGTTCAATGGTAGTGGCGCTACTGTTAGTAACATGTAAACTTTTACCCATCAGCCCTGCGGACCGTCCAGCCGTTCATTGTTTTTATACCCGTAATCCCCCTGTTCTATCTTATATATATATAATATATATTATATTCTGCGTCTTAATGATATACTATATATAATAATTATATTATTATATTCATACTATATATTATATATATATATATATAATATATATTAATATATATATATATATAATATAATATATATCTATAATATATATCTTCCCTGTTATATAATATATATATCATATATATATATATATATATATTTATATATATATATATATATATATATATTTATATTTATGTATGTTCACATATATCTTATATATATTATAACTAATATTATCTATATATATATATATATATAATATATATTATATATATACTATATATATATATATATATATATACTACTATATATTATATAATACTATATTCTCTATATACTATATTATATAATATATATAACGAATATATAATATATACTATATATATACTATATATATATATGATATACTATAATATAGTATATATATATAATATATATATATATATATATATATATCTATATATATATATATATAATATATTATATATATATGATAATATATTATATAATATATTATTATATAATATATATACATATTTATATTAATATATATATATATAATTACTATATATATATATATATTATATAAATATATTACATATATATATATATATATATATATATATATATATATACTTAGTATATATAAATATATATAATATTATAATATATAGTATATATATATACTATATAAGATATACATATTATATATATAATTATAATATATATATAATCTATATATATATAATAATAGGTATAATATACTATATATATATCTATCTATACTATTATATATATATAGTATATTATATATATATATATATATATATATATATATAATATATTATAATATATATATATTTATATATATATATTAATATATACACTATATATATTATTTAATACTATATATACCTATATATAATTAATATATACTATAATATATATCTATATTATATATCTTATTAATAATATATAATATATTATTATACTATACTTATTATCAATTAATCACCACTTTATCATATTACTATATATATATACATATATATATATAGTTATATTAATATATATTATCCTCTTCAAAGCCATATATATATATTATATATATATATATAATATAATATATATAATATATCATTATATATTATATATATATCAATATATAATATATATAACTTATTTAATTATATTAACTTATATTATATATATATATTAATCATTATATATAATATATAATATATATTATTATAATTATATACTAATATATCATTATATATATATATACTATATATATATATAATTATATATATCTATATACTATAATACATGTCCATATACCTAACACGTACTTACACATGATTTTCAAAAGTGGTTACGCTACTGCTGTCACACAGGTTATACAAAATATCTCGCGGCCGAGTAGAAGAATCCCCAACCACTAGTGGGTGTTCTGTTGCTCGCGGCTGTCGCTCACACGCCCAGGTCGGGTAAAGGGGACGCGTGGTGTTGGGATTTTGCTGCCGCTTCCTCCTCCGTATATACTGAACATATTATATAAGCGATCATTCATTAAGACAAGGATTGTTATATACACTAATAAAGTCATTTAATTCTTAGACAAGAACGGATTAAGAGGCACGAGAGACATGAGAGACGAAATGTTTAAAGATTTAAAAGCTCTAACAAACTATTTAAAATATACAGCAAGGAGTAATATGTAAAAAGTGTTATAGTATGATATGGTGTTAAAAGGAAATAAGAGTTTAATTAGTTACGTAATATAAGGATATATAAATTATTTCAGTATATATAGAGAAAAGGAGATGAAGTGATGTATTAGTGAATATATTTAATGAAAATGAGAGGTCAAATATTGGATTTGTCACTCGTCATGAGTTGAATCATGTAAAAACAAAAGTTTTGAAAAGGAAGACTAGGTTGAATGTAGATGAGTATAGTTTGGTATGGATATGTTTATATGCTGGTGTGTGAAGGAAATAATGAGTAAGGGAGGAGCGAATATATAGAACTTGCCAATTCTAATCATATGATAACACTTGAGCTGTAACTATAGAGTCTATAGAAGAATTATTGTGTGGTATATTGAGTACTTAAATTCTATATGGTTAAATATTTAAGTTATATTGAAAAGGTCAAGTATAATATTAAGGAGAAGATTAACCTGGAAGAGGAATTCACTTAGTGGGAAATTGTTGGAAATATACTCAGTTTCGTTAAACTAATACAGAATCAGAGAAAAAGAAAAATGTTTAATAATATTTTAAGATGGGGTGGCGGCACTCCCCGAAACCCCCAAAAAACATTAGCATGGGATATCATCTATAGGTATGAGATATGAGTATATGATTCAATAAAAAGGGGATTGAGTATATAAATAACTATAATTATATATGATTATAATATTTATAATGTAAATTGGATATAGATATATGACTATATAGCTTCTGTTGTAAGTAGTCTGGAGAAATAATATATTGAGAAATGGTACGGAGGTGATTTGATTCCTAGTAGAAGATATGTAGTTTTAAATGAATGAGAAGCAAGTAGTATATAATGCGAAGTTGCTATAAAAAGAAGAATATCTATTTATATAGCTATATAACTAGATATATATATATATTATTGTGTATAGGTAGAGATACGGTATATCGCACAATCTTTAAAGTGTCTGATTGATATTTTAGCTTTCTTTATAGTCTTTTACAGTCATGTCGCTCGAACGCACTCTTCTCACAACCATAAAATTCCAGCATATTATCTTCTACACACTCAATAAAATCTTAATTACTCCTATAATTCCTAACTCAAGTTAACGCTATATAATAAGTATATATATTATTATTTTCTTATCGGCAAAAACTTTCATGTCCATTACGCTTACTATTAATGAGGTTAGCATTCTTTATAGATCATCTAATAATTTGATTCGGATAAAATGGCGTTTCTGAAATTATTAATATTATATTCATTATCTTTCAATTAAGCCCTTACTTATTTTACTTATGGAAAATTCTAATTTATTATTATATTATTATTAAATTTATTTATCAAACTATTTAATATATATTGGTTTATTATTATTTATTTAATTATTATTATATAGTTTATTATTTTTAATATTAATATTTGGTTAGTAATTTACTTACTATTGTGGCACTGGTATAACTTATTTAATTTGTTATAATCCAACTGAAATGGGGAGAAAATATTATTATTATTATTATTATTATTATTATTATTTATTATTATTATTATTATTATTATTATTAATTATTATTATTATTATTAGTCACTATTGTTTTAAACTAAGTAAATAAAAATATATTCTTGAATATTATTATTATTATTATTATTTTATTATTATTATTATTATTATTATTATTATTATCTTATTATTATTATTACTACTACTACTACTACTATAGTCCCTGTTGCTTTGTTTCCATAAACTAAAATCTGATATTCCCTCAAATATTATTATTATTACTACCACACTTCCGAGATCCGTCTAGAATACATTTATCATCGGGCGAGAGTCATAAGTCCTCTCAAGTACTATGCGCCACCTTAGACCTGGTGAAAAAAATACCCCTATCGTGGGATACCAACGTTGGCAGATACCAGTAATTCCTCTCATTTACTAAATGATTGCGCAGCTACTCGCGATGAGAAATACCAAGACATTCCTTTTATGATCTCCTGAAAAAGCTTTAATTATTATTATTATTATATTATTCATAATCTATTATTTTATTATCTGTATTGGAAAATGTTATTTCTCTATTATTATTCTAGGAGATTTATTATTATTATGTCATATTATAATGAGTAGTTTTAAAGGGAGAGTATCTCTATAAGATTTTTATTTTCCATATAACATACTATACTCAATATCAATCACTAAATCCACATTATTATATACAGTTAATAAAATACAAAGACTAACAATATCCCAATATCATATTATTAATAGACTAATAGATAATACATAATCTGAAATCACATAATTATATACTTAGGTCTTATAACTCTTATATGGAGAGCTTGACGTCTGGAGATAGACATTTCTCCCGTCATGTTCGCACTGTCGGGCAAATACACGAGCTATCATATATACTACTCATAATCTCATTAATATAATAATATATACTTACTTATTATAACCTCATATCCTATATATAATATTTATACTATATTTAATCATATAGTTTACACTATTACTATCTACCTATCTTTTTATCCTATCCTTAATCAGTATTAGCTCAACTTCTTTAAGTATATCTCGACTGGGCGAAATTTTTTATCCCGTCTGTAGTTGGATCGCTGGTTTGGGATATCCAGCAAACGTCACTTAAAGTTACCGATTTCCTGATATCCCGCACCCCTCGTGTTGAGGGTTTAGTACACTCACACATCTCATCGAGTCGTGTTTTAGAGCGGTGGGTGAGGGATGAGTGTGATCCCTCCCGCGGGGGATAAAAAGCACGTTAAAAGGTAGTATATATATATACCTAAATCATTATATATATATATATATAACTACTATATATCTATCATAAAATTTTATAATAATTAATACTTCATGGTAGATATGAGAAACTAAATAATATATATTATATATATATATATATATCAGTGGCCTACCTATATCATACGGCAAACTGAGCAAATCAACTGAATTTGGATGGCGTTTTTCAAAATTGTTTCTAGCCTCCCTCCGAATATTTCTCCACATGACATCCACAAATTCATCCCTGTCAGGGCGGTTATGTTCATGGTGGAAGCCCAGAACATGGAATAACTCGTGGTAAACATTCCCACGATCGTAGAACATTACGCAGAAGATTCCCAGGGAGAGTACCTGCTCGCCTCCTCTTCTGCCTACGTTGCTATAGCACCTTTAAAATATATACAAATTGGTTATACAACTACTATTAGTACTGCTACTAGTTACTACTAGTTGTGTTATTGGTTATTTTTAGGAGAGAAAAGTATTTATTTTTATATTTAATGCTACTGCATTGTCTTAGACATATTTTATAGTAAAGAATTTAAAAAAATTGACAAAATTCGACAATAATATTGACAAATTCGACATCAAATTGACAAATACTATTAAAAATATACATTTGACAAAAACTGACATTCTATATAAATAAAAAAAAGTCGATACATTCGACAAAAAAAAATCATCATAAGGGCAAAAATTAGTAAATTTGATAAAAATCGACAAATATGGACAGAAATCGACCCTTACTTATAACTGTCGAAAAAATCGTACAAATATGGTCAGAAATTGACACTTACTTATAACTGTCGAATATAATTTTAACGTAATCATATTCATCTTTCCTAGGGACAAATTTGACACACGACTTTCTTTCAATGTCCCTCATCGCCCTCGTGATAAGAAACTGCTCGAAGGGCATCATGCCTGTCACATATATATATATATATATAATATATATATATATATATATATATATTAATATATATATATATATATTATATATATATATATATATATATTATATATATATATATATATATATATATATATTGCACACAATCCACAAGGAAAATTAAAAGTACCGATGCACTTTCGTCGTATTTCTTAACAACACGTTATAAGTGTGATAATGTGTTGAGAAATACACCAAATTGCTCTGTATCTTTTTTCATTTTCCTTCGTGGATATGATGTGCATAATATATTTCTCGTGCCAAAAAGATTAAGTTTGATATATATATATATATATATATCATATATATAAATTATATATATAATATATAGTATATATATATATATATATATATATAATATATTATATATATATATATATTATATATATTCATATATACTATATATATATATACTTAATATTATATATATATATGAATATAACGGGCTATAATAAATTACCAAAGCTTACGGCATCTGTGGAGAGAGAGACGAGAGAGCAAGAAGGAACGAGAGAGAGAGAGAGAGAGAAGAAGAGAGAGACGCAGAGAGAGCAGTTAATTAATTAAATAAGCATTTTTCATTTTATATTATTATTTTATATATATATATATTATATCATACTTATAAGTATATATATTATATATATATAATATATATAATATATTCATATATATAATATTCTAATTATATATATATATATATATATATTATATAGTATATATATATATATAAGTAACATTGAACATTATTGCAGTGTGATTACAATTTTGTAACTTCACAACTATGCAATAGTTATAACAGTACCAACCTACCATCTGCTTGCTATTTTACCGTTTTGCGTAAGTATATTTTATTTTGATCGTGCGTTTGCAGGTGCGCGTGTCTGTCTGTGTGTGCACCTGTCTGTGTGTGTACTCACTCCCACCTGCCTCCCCCACCTTCTTTCAGATGTTGGATCCTATCCCCCAATTCGCCCTTTATTTTCCATTGGTGCCATTCGGCCAATAACCTCTCACTTAGTCATATTATTTAGTGTGTATTAGTATAATACTAATTTGATTTTAATGAATAACTCAATAATAAATAAATCACATAATAATAATTCACAACTGTTACTTCTTACTATCTCATAAACTTTTAGCATAATATTATGATAATCTCACTATAATAATCTAATTTTAATAAATTTGGAGCACTAACAGATGAGGTCTAACTAATAATAATATAATAATAATACAAACCAATGACAACAATAGCAATAATAATAATAATTAATAATAATAATAATTTGTCATATTATCTTTGTCAACAGTCTATAATAATTGAATAGGTAATTCATATGCGAATTTATTATTCATTATTATTCATGATATTTAACTTTTGCGAGGCATATCGTATAATATATAATTATTATCTTATTTATTTCATATTATTATTAATTAGTTATTATTATTATTATTATTATTATTATTATTATTTAATCTTAGTTTGATTTTAAATTTAGGTTTGATCACCCGATCATATCTTATCATGACGAAATTGATAGAGCCTGATTAGTGTGAAATGAATATTTCAACTGCATTGCATTGGCGTACGCAATGGGGGGAATTCTGCGGGGGCTACAGCTCCCCCCCCTTTCCCCGAAATTTTGATAAAATCACTATTTTATCAACATTTTCCAATGAAAGCAGTGAAAAATGGGCAGATAAACAAAATCAGCCGATTAAGTCCAGTGTACGTCAGTGCTTGGAGTTGGAATCGGGAATATTAGATTGCTAGGTGCTAGATAGTTGCTAGAAGGAGATTTATAAAATAATGGGCAATGCACTGCTTTTGTTTTTGGCGTAGTAGTGTGCGGTGCTAGTTCACACCGTTCAGGTTACCTGGTACAGTGTGCTGCAGTACCGAAACAGAATTCATCCATCACGCCTTTTAAAAATTGGTGGCGTTATCAGATATCCTTGTTTTAAATGTCTTGATGATAGATCTAAATATGATATATATCTTTTTTTTTTTTTTTAACCAGAATCCCTCATGTAATCAACATATTTCTATACAAATTGGGTCACGGGCATTCCTCACACCATAAGGGAGAGGTCACTGGCAAGTTGGATTCAAATGACAACTGTAATTTTATTCATACGAGCCAGATGCGAATTTAAAAAATGGAACGGATCTCACAGCAGATGTTAATCTCTTAATTTTTATCTCAAACCAACAAACTATCGATGCTGAGAATCCAGTAGTTATGAAAGAGCACAGTAGTAGAAAAATTACTAGGAATATATATAGTAGAAGCGTAACAGTAGTATTAATAATGCGAGAATTAACATTGACATCATCAGTACAAGTAAAAGCCTTAATGGAAGAACAAT
>JABUQX010048240.1:52500-72910 GCA_015478945.1 Trachelipus rathkii
TCTTATATTTTATCAATTGTTTTCGTTACAATTGTAGCCTGCAGACTGCTGTTTGTAGGCTTCTACTTATTAATTTAACTATGTATTTTACATTTGTATCATATAATCATATATATAATTTACTTTTAAATACTAATGTATACATATTATATTTATATAGAATGAGTCTGAATGACAAAACTCAAAAGTGACTTAAAGGATGCAAATGAAATAATAAAAATATTGAAATTAAAATTATACCAAGATTGTAAATGAAGGAGGATGAGTGAATGACTAAATTAAATATTTGGCTTTGGAATATCAACTTTTGATTCACTAATCACTAGTTCCCACTCCCCAGTGACTAATGTGCTGTGACTACTGTCAAGCTCATTATCACTGGGCTCATCAGCGTGATCAGCCACATTTAATTTTGATATGACTGATAAGTCTGATATCTCAGTCATATGAAGTATCGTGTGAGAATGACAGTGGTGAAGGAGCAGGGGCAGTAACAGGACTCTAAGCTTAGCTGCCTAGCATTTAATCATCTCTTCGGCAGTGGAGCAAATTTCAGAGATTCCTTAGTCCAGACTTTATGGAGCCAATAAATTACTAGTTTTGGCAACGGCTTACACCAACAAAAGTTATATTCATGTGAGGGCCTTTGCTATCTTTATCTCAATATTAAGTCACACAAACGTTTTGCACGTGGCATTTTCTAAATTCTGATTAAATAATTATGAATAAAATTGTTACTGAAAGGACTGAAACAGAGAAGAAACATTAATGAAAGCATAAACAAAATATTATGAATATCAAAATTCATAATATAAAATAAAAATATGGAAAACCCATAAAAATTTTGAACACAAACTCAGGGGCTTCCACCTTGTAGGAAATTGGAACCAAAAAAGGTCCAAATTAGAGCATATTTGCTAAAATTTATAATATAATTGTTCAAACATGTAAATTTCAAAACTTAATTGAAAAAAACGAAAAAAACAAATTTTCACTTGTTTTTTTCAGCCTGTTTTCTTCATGAAAAAAAAAAACGAGCTTGTTTTTTTCCTTTCCCAACCCTATAAAGAGTTATGGTAGACTTTGTGTGTGTGAGTTCTAGAATTCTAATGGTTATATTTAATAAAAGGTGCAAGGTATGGAGCTGTGACATGGTCCATCTGAGGGTAATGTTGAAGAGAGAGAGAGAGAGTGAGATTTTCTGGGATAATTTGAATGATGTTTTGGATGGGGTGGGTAGGAGGTTCAGTTTGATTGTGTTAGGTGACCTAAATGGTTGGATAGGTGATCAAAAAAGGGGTGGTATAACAGATGGTTTTGAGGTGTCGGTGATTGATTTCTATGAGGAGAGAGGTATGTGTGAAAGTAATACTTTCTTTAAACACAGAAGCATTCATATAGTATACTAGAGTTGGTGTAGATAGAGGTGGTATCGAAGTGCAAAAGTATGACTGATTTTTGTGTTGGTGAAGAAGATGTTGAAGTATGTGTTGTATGTTAAATCAGTGAGGGGGTTAGGAATGAGATTATCGGAGCATTATGTGTTTTATGTAAAATTAAGTTAGTGGGGGATTAGATGGAGAGGAAGGTGCTTAGGAAGGAAGTGGGCAGAATTAAGAGTGAGAAGTTAAGTGAACAAGGTAATAAGGATAAGTATTTAAGAGCTCTCGCAACGTAATTTCAGTGAATGTTGAACAAGTTGAAATTGAACAAATCTGGAAGTAAATGAAGAAAGCGGTTGTGTAGTGCAAAAAAGTATGTGGATGTGCTAAAGTAGGAAGTAAGAATGTTAACAGTGAGTGGTGGAAGGAAGAGGTGATGCTAGCGGTTAAAAGTAAAAAAGAAGCATGGTTGAATGTACTAAAAGCCAATGATGAGGTTTCAAAAGAAAGAAGGTTGGAATTATATAAGGATGACAAAAGGAACACTAAAAGGTGCATACGTAGGAGGAAAAAAGAGGTAAATGAACAGTTTAGAAGGAGGAGGAATGGGGACTTACAAGGGAATAGGAAACTTTTCTGGAAGGAAGCGCGAAAGGTTAAAAATGAGAATAAGGGGAATCTGCTTAGAATAAGAAATAGGGATAGTGCTTTCGTAACTGATGAAATGGGTGTAAGGAGAGTGTGGAGAGATCACTTCGAAAATCTGCATGACATTGGCAGCAATGAAAAGGTGATAGTGAATGTTTTGTGGGTTTGATGGTGCAAGAAGGAATAGGTATTTTGGGAATGAGGTCATTAGTAAAGAGGAGGTAATGGGTAGAGTGAGAAAGTTGAAAGAATGAATACAGACACAAAAAAACAATAAAAAACAAAAAGACTATAGTTTTTAGTGCATTCATAAATAATAAAGCTTACTGTGAATGATCAACGAACGGGAAGGCGAGATGGTGATTGATTGGATTTGGAAGTTGTTTAACAAGGCTTTTATGGAGGGTATAGTACCCTTATTTAAGGGAAAGAGGGATAAGAGTAACTGTGGGAATTATAGGGAAATTAGTTTATTGAGTGTTGTAGGGAAGATATATGCTGGTATTTTGGTCGAAAGAGTACGTCGAGTGACTGAATGACTGATTGGTGAGGAACAAGGTGCGTTTAGGAGTGGTAGAGGATGTGTGGATCAATCTTTTGCATTGAAATAAAGATTGAGAAAATGATGGAGAAGAAGGAATAAATTGTAATTTAGGTTTTATGGATTTGCAACAGTCCTATGATAGGATTAATAGAGAAGCTCTATGCCAGGTGTTGGTGGTAAGCTTCTTAATGGAATCAAAAGTATGTATGACTATAGTGAAGCGTGTGTAAGAATAAATGAAGTCGAAAGTGATTATTTTAATATTAATAGAGTAGTGAGGCAGGGATGTGTTATGTCTTCTTGGTTATTCAATTTGTGTATGGATGGGGTTATGAAAGAATTAAAGGTAGTGCTGACAGGAGATGGTATTAGAATGATGGAGAATGGAAGAGAGTAGAGGGTGCCTTACCTAATATATGTGGATGATTTGTTTTGTTGTGGCGATCTGAGAGAGTTTGGAGAGGGTGGTTAGAGAGATTGGCAGGTGCGTAAAAGGAAGGGTTGAAAGTAAACGTAGATAAGAGTAAGGTTATGGTTGTGAGTGACGAACAGTCCTCGGGAGTTGAAGTATGTTAGACGGTTGAGCAGTTTGAACAAGTGCTGAGTTAATATTTAGGAATATATGTTGATGAAAAGGGACGGATGATGCAGAGTATAGTAGAAAGTTGTGAATGGCTAGGAAGCGTGGTGGGCAATTAAATCGTTGGTGGTGTAAAGGACTAAGTCTTGAGTGCTCTAGGGTTTTACATGAGGGTATGTGTTACCTTTAATGTATATTAGTGATACTGTGGTGTGTAATAAGAGAGAAATAGATCTTAAAGTACAATGTGTTCAGAGGACAATCTTAGGGCGTGTTAGGTGTAGAAGAATTGATAAAATGAGGAATGAACGTATAGAGAGTTATTGTTGAGTGAGAAGAAAGAGGTAAATTGGAGAGAATAATGAAAGGTACGCTGAGATGGTTTGGTCATGTGGAAAGGATGGATGATAGTCGGTTGGTTAGCGGATATATAGTGGTGAGTTTGATGGGAATCGACCGGCTGGGATACCTTAGAAAAAGTGGATTTGAGTCAGTAAAGGAGTGCCTGAAAGAGAGAAAATGTGAGTTTGGCAGAGGGGAGAAGAAAGTTGCATAAAAGAGTGAATTTCGTGGTTTTTGTGAGGGGGTATGGTTTGGGCCCACCATGGCCCAAGGAATTGAACGTCACATTTGACGAGAGCCATAGTGCAGGGTCCGTCACGGCCCGTGAAATATCTAGGGTGGATTTTTGACTGCAACGATGTTTTCACTAAAAGGTATAAAAGGGCGGTAAGGATGGGCTTTCTTTTCGACTGAGTGTCATATTCTTCTACTACTTTTTCTGTTCCAGTGCATGTTAACGCACCTTACCCCAGTCGTGGGAGAGGATGTGAGGTAATGAATTAGTCTATAAATAGATATATAGTAATCATAAAAAATATATATATATATATATTATATATATATATTAAATATATATAGAGTATATATATATAATATATATATATAATATAATATATATAATATAATATAATATATATATATATTGTAAAGAAATTATGTAAAAGATCTCAATTAAATAAAATAAAATAGATCAGTCTACCTTTTAATAAAATTTTCGCTTCTGTTCTTTCCAATTGAGCACTCATTTATCTCACAAATTCATTTCAAAAAAGTACTTTTAAGTATCATTTTTGCTGGTCATTATTTCTATATAATGCAGTTTATTTTTCTTTTTTTTTAGTATATAAATCTTTTAATATTTCTTTGTAAAACTAACGTTCTCTCTTGTTATCCACGTAAATTTTGCTCGTTTCATTTATTTGAGTTATGACTATTATTTTGATTTTCTCTGATCTAAATAAATTTAAGGGCAACTAAAATAAATTGATTATTTTTTTATTTATTTATGAGCTTTATTAAATTTATTATATTAATTTTTTATAATTTTTATATATATATATTATTTAATATTATTTAAGATAAAATCATTATTTGTTCATTTATATATAAATATATAAAAATGAGATTTTAATTCACTGTTTAAGACTTTTTGAACTCCACATAAAATTCGTCGCTGAAATCTAGTAAATTTTTCGCTGAACCATCTTCCGTTTAAGTTTAACCCGTCATAATTTTAAGATTCACATTTTATTAAATATTAAAAGGAATTTGTTTTTTTTTTTTTATAGACCGTTTTCGTTTTTGTCATTTGTGCTTAAGTATGGTAAGAATTCCTTACACAGTTTTAGCACGAATTTGTAGCAACATTGCATCAAGCACTGTCGAAGTTTTAGTTCAAAAATTATGGGTAAAACTTTGCCCTGTACTAAAGACATTTATAACTTTCTGCATTAAGCAATTTTAACGGCCCCTGCACTAAGAAATTTTTAACAGCCCTGCACTAAGCATTTTAACTGCCCTGCACTGAGCATTTTTACTGCCCTGTATTAAGCATTTTTTACGGCCCTGCACTAAGCATTTTTAACTGCCCTGTATTAAGCATTTTTTACGGCCCTGCACTAAGCATTTTAATCTGCCCTGTACTAAGCATTTTAATGCCTGTACTAAGCATTTTAAAGGCCTGCACTAAGCATTCCATCCCCTGTATTAGCATTTTTAAGGCCAATGTACTAAATATTTTTACCGGCGCAATAGAAGGGATGATTTGGAGTCTAAGAAATTTTCGTAGAAAAGCGTAAACAACATATATATATAATATATATATATATATATAATACTATATATATTATATATTATATATATATTATATATAGATAGATATATAATCATATATTTTATAATAAATAAATATATAATATTATATTATAATAACAAGCCTGTCGTGCATTGGAGCACATGGCTTTGGAATAAACTAATAAAAAAAAATAAAAAATGGTTTATTCTATGATATTGGAGACTTTGAGTCTCCGTCACAACAGCTGATTTCAATTGTTTGTAAACAAAAGTAAACTTCGTAAGAAATCGTGGTCGTTTATGCACAAAATTCGTGCATAAAACTGGTAAGCATTTTATCGAAACAAGCATATGCTCAATTGACAAAAAACGGGAAAATCGGTCGTAGTTCAATTGCCTTTATCTAGTGAGGTTCCGTTCTAAGAATTTTTGAAATAAAAAGAACACCTTTAAAGGCATGTTTTGTGGATCTGATCAAAATTTAAAATCTTTGTTCTTAGCCTCTTTTGACTTTGACAACCTATCTTGTAGACAGAAGCGTTGATAAGGTTGTTTATCACGGTGATGCATGATAACTTAAAACAAACAAAGTTTACCACTGGAGTTGGAGTTTATGTGAATCATATAATATTAATATTATTATATATATATATATAATATATATATATATATATTATATATATATATATATATAATATATATATATATATAATATATAATATATATATATATATATATATATATATATATTGTAAAGAAATTATTTATTAAATCTTAAATAAAATAAAATAGATTAGTCTACCTTTTAATAAAATTTTCGCCTCTGTTCTTTCCAATTGAGCCTCTTATTTACCACATAAACCATTTCATAGAATATTTTTAGTATCATTTATTTTTTATTTTATTTTTATATAATGCAGTTTATTTTTCTCTTGTTTTAGAAATAAATCTTTTAATAATTCTTTGTAAAACTAATGTTCTCTCCTGTTATTAATCCACCTAAAATTTTACTCTTTTCATTTATTTGAGTTACGCCTATTATTTTGGTTTTCTCTGATGTAAATAAATTTAAGGCCAACTAAAATAAATTGATTTATTTGTTTTATTTATTTATGAGTTTTATCAAGTTTATTTTATTAGTTCTTTATTATTTTTATATTTACTATTTAATATTATTTAAGATAAAATCATTATTTCTTTATATATATATATATATATAATAATATAATATATTATATATATTATATATTATATATATATATATAATATATTATATATACATATATATATATAATATATTATATATATTATATATATATATATATATATATTATTATATTATAATATAATATATATATATATATATATATATATGGGATTTTTATTCCCAATTTAAGACTTTTTGAACTCTGCATAAAATTCGTCGCTGATATCTAGTAAATTTTTCGCTGAACCATCTTCCGTTTAAGTTTAACCCTTCATAATTTTAAGATTCACATTTTATTAAATATTAAAAGGGAATTTTTTTTTTTTTTTCTTTTGACCGTTTTCGTTTTTTCATTTGTGCTTAAGTACGGTGAGAATTGCTCACACAGTTTTAAGCACGAATTTCGTGCAAATTCGACCACGACGGCTTTCGAAATTTAGTCAAAATTATGGGAAACTTTGCCCTGTACTAAGCATTTTTAACTTCCCTGCATTAAGCATTTTTAACGCCCCTGTACTAAGCATTTTTAACTGCCCTGTATTAAGCATTTTTAGGCCCTGGCCACTAAAGCAGTTAACTGCCCTGTATTAAGCATTTTTTAAAGGCCCTGCACTAAGCATTTTTAATGCCCTGTACTAGGCATTTTTAAGGCCATGTACACAAAATTCGTGCTAAAACTGTGTAAGCATTTTTTATCCAACATATGCTCAATTGACAAAAACGAAATCGGTCTTAGTAATTGCCTTTAATTAGTGAGGTCCGTTCTAAGAATTTTTGAAATAAAAAGAACACCTTTAAAGGCTTGTTTGATATCAAAAATTTAAAATCTTTGTCTTAGCCTCATTTGATTGAGGTTCTATGTTGTAGAAGAAGGTTGATAAGGTTGTTAGGATGAATAAAACCAAATATACCACTGAGTGTTATGCTGATATATATATATATATATAATATATATATATATATATATATATAAATATAATAGATATATATATATATATATATATATATATATATATTATATTATATAATATATATATATATATATATATAGATTATATATATATAATATTATATATAGTTATACTATATATATAAATATAATAATTTTATACTTATATATATATATTTATATATATATATATATTATATATATATATATATATAATATATATAGATTATATATATATATATTAATATATATCTATATATATATATATATACTATAATATTATATATATATATTATAGATATATATATATATATAATATATTATATTGCAAGAAATATGTATAAGACCTTAATAAAATAAAATAGATTAGTCTACCTTTTAATAAAATTTTCGCCTCTGTTCTTTCCAATTGAACACTCATTTTTTCAGAGACTTCACTTTAAGAAGAAAATACTTTTAATATCATTTTTGCCGTCCGTATTTCTGTCCCAAGTTTATTTTTCTTTTGTTTTAGAATATAAATTTTTTAATAATTCATTGTAAAACTAACTGTTATCTCCCGGTTACTGTCCACCTAAATTTTACTCTTTTCTTCATTTATTTGAGTTACGCCCATATTATTTTGTTTCTCTGATCATAAAATAAACTAAGGCCCAACTAAAAATAAATCTGATTATTTTTTATTATTTATTTTGAGCTTTATCAAGTTTATTTTATTAATTCTTTATTATTTTTATATCTTACTATTTAATTTTAAAATTATTATTTCTTCAGTATTATATACATATCATATATATATATATATATTATATAATATATATATATATAATATATATATATATATATATATATATATTATATATAATATATAATAATATATATATATATATATATATATATATATATATATATATTTATATCATATATGATTTTTTGAACTCCACATAAAATTCGTCCCTGAAATCTAGTAAATTTTTCGCTGAACCATCTTCCGTTAAAATTTAACCAGTCATAATTTTAAGATTCACATTTTATTAAATATTAAAAGGAAATTGTTTTTTTTTTTTTATCCTTAGACCGTTTTCGTTTTTGTCATTTGTGCTTAAGTACGGTAAGAAATGCTTACACAGTTTTAGCACGAATTTCGAGCAAATTCAACCACGACGGCTTTCGAAGTTTAGTCAAAATTATGGGTAAACTTTGCCCTGTACTAAGCATTTTTAACTTTCCTGCATTAAGCAATTTTAACGGCCCTGCACTAAGAAATTTTAACAGCCCTGCACTAAGCAATTTTAACTGCCCTGCACTGAGCATTTTTACCAGCCCTGTATTAAGCATTTTTTACGGCCCTGCACTAAGCATTTTAACTGCCCTGTATTAAGCATTTTTACGGCCCTGCACTAAGCATTTTAACTGCCCTGTATTAAGCATTTTCAACGGCCCTGTACTAAGCATTTTTAAACAAGTGGAAAGAAGAACTTTATACGTTCTATACATGTGGAGACCTATATATCATATATACTATATATATTATATAATATCTATATATATTATATATATAATATATATAATATATAGATAATTCAGCTGTTCTTGTGACGGAGACTCAACAGACACTCTCCCCTATCCATAGAATAAACCATGTTTATTTTTTTTTAATTTGTTTGCTAGACCAAGGGGCTCCATCACTTCAGCTAATCCTGTATAAAATATATAAAAAATTATATATATATATATATATATATATATATATATATATATATATATATATATATATATATATATATATATATATATATATTATAGTTGTGTGTTTCCACTTTTCTTTTATACGAAATTTCTTAAGACTCATCATCTTTCTATTTCCCGAAAAAATACTTAGTACATGGCCTTAAAAATGTCTAGTACAGGGCAATAAAAATGCTTAGTGCAGGGCCTTTAAAAATGCTTAGTACAGGGCCGGTTTGAAAATGCTTAAACAGGGCAGTTTAAAATTGCTTAGTTGCAGGCCGGAAAAATGCTTATAGCAGGGGCAGTTAATGCTTTAGGGCAGGCCATTAAAAATGTGCTTAATGCAGGGCAGTAAAAAATGCTTAGTACAGGGCAAAGTTTACCCATAATTTTGACTAAATTTCGAAAGCCGTCGTGGTCGAATTTGCACGAAATTCGTGCTAAAACTGTGTGAGCATATCCCGTACTTAAGCACAAATGACAAAAACGAAACGGTTCATAAGAGAAAAAAAAACAAAAACAATTCCTTTTAATATTTAATAAAATGTGAATCTTAAAATTATGACGGGTTAAGTTTCCATAATCACCTGATAAAAATTTACTTTAGTTTGCAGGCTACGAATTATTGTGGAGTTCAAAAAAATCATTATATATATTATATAACTCATTTATAATATTATATATATTTATAAATATTATATGATATTATATATATATATATATATATTATATATAATATATATATATATAATATATGGATAGGTTTATATATAAATAATTAATAATTATTATATATATAAATATCTTAATATATAAATATATGAAGAAATATAATTGTTGCATAAAAAATATTAAAATTAGTTTAAATATTAATTATATAAGTGCTTATTTCTTAAACTTGATAAAAGCTCATTACATAAATAATAAATAAATATCAATGTATTTAATTATTTACCCGGAAATTTTATTTAGATCAGCGAGAATAACCCAAAAATAATAGGCGTAACTCAAAATATAAATGAAAAGAGTAACAATTTTAGGTGGATCAGTGAACCGAAGATAACATTAGTTTACAAAGAATTTTATATTAAAAAATTAATTCTAAACAAAAGAAAAAAACTTACATTATTACAGAACATAACGGACCGGTCACACTGATACTTAAAAAATACTTCTTTAAAATGAATTTGTGAGATAAATGAGTGCTCAATTGGAAAGAACAGAGGCGAAAATTTTATTAAAAGGTAGACTAATCTATTTTATTTTATTAAGGTTTTCATTATACTATATAATTTCTTGCAATATATATATATTATATATATTGAATATAATATATATATTATATAGGTATTAATATGTATATATATAATATATATATATATATTAGACCTATAATTATTTATTGTTAATAATATAATAATAATATTTATAGTTATAATTATAATTTATAGTAGAAGTTATAATATAATATAAAATATATATATATATAAAAAATATATATATATATTTATCAAATATAATATAAATAATCATTGAATTAATATAATATACTATAATATATAATATATAGATATATATATATATATTAAGTATATATATATGATAATATAGTATAGTACTAATATATATATATATATATAATGATATTATTATACTTTATAAATATTTGTAATATATATATTTATTACTTATTTATATATATATATATATATTCAGCATAAACTCCTCAGTGGATTAAAACTTTTGGTTTGTTTTAAGTTATCATCACCGTGATAACAACCTTATCAACCTTCGGTCTTCAAAGTCAAGTAGAGGGCTAAGAACAAAGATTTTAAATTTTGATCAGATCCACACAACATGCCTTTAAAGGTGTTCTTTTTATTTCAAAAATTCTTAGAACGAGGACCTCCACTAATTAATGAGCATTACTAGAGACCGATTTACGTTTTAGTCAATTGAGCCAATTTATTTGCTGTGATTAAGAAATGCTTACACGTTTTAGCACGAATTTGTGTATAAACTATCATGATAGCACGGCGCATGTTAAAAATGCGCCTTAGTGCAGGGCTTTAAAAAATGCTTAATACAGGGCAGATTAAAATGCTTAGTGCAGGGCATTAAAAAACGTTGCTTAGTACAGGGCAGTTAAAAATGCTTAGTGCAGGGCCGTTAAAAATGCTTAATACAGGGCAGTTAAAAATGCTTAGTACAGGGCCAAAGTTTACCCTATAATTTTGACAAAATTTCGAAAGCGCGTCAGTGGAATCGATATTTTGCACCGAAATTCGTGCTTAAAAACTGTGTGAGCAATTCTCACCGTAACTTAAGCACAAATGACAAAAACGAAAAACGGTCAAAGGAAAAAAATAAAAAAAATTCCTTTTAAATACTGAATTAAAATGTGAATTCTTAAAATTTATGAAGGAGTTAACTTAAACGGAAGATGGATTCAGCGAAAAATTTACTAGATTTCAGCGACGAATTTTATGAGGAGCTAAAAAAGTTCTTAAATTGGCGAATAAAAATCCATACTACTATAATATATATATATATATATATATATATAATTTATATATATATATATATATATATTTAATTTAAATATTTTTATAGTACTTTTATTTTAAAGGTTGTGTAATACAGGTACAGATATATAAATACATTTCTAGGTAAAATATATATATATATATTATTCTATATATAAATATATATATATATATATAAAGAAATAAGTATTTTAAATTTATCTTAAAATAATATTAAATAGTAATATAAAAAAAAATAAAGAAATAAAAAAAAAATAAATTTGATAAACCTCAAAAATAAATAAAAAAAATAATCAGTCTCTAAATCTGTCCATAAGAAAATTCTCGAAGAAAAACCAAAAGATAATAGGCGTAACTGCAAAATAAATGAAAAGAGTAAAATTTAGGTAGAAGATAAAGAAGCCATTTTACCGTTATTAAAAGATTTATTTTTCTAAAAACAGAGAAAATAAACTGGGCATATACAGAAATAACGACCGGGCAAAAAGATACATCTATAAATACTTCTTTAAAATGAATTTGTGAGATAAATGAGTGCTCAATTGGAAAGAACAGAGGCGAAAATTTTATTAAAAGGTAGACTAATCTATTTTATTTTATTAAGGTCTTATAATATATTTTTTTATAAATATATATATATATATGTATATATTATATATATATATATATATATATATATATATATATATATATATATATATATATATATATATATATATAGTAATAGTAATATATATATATATATATATATATAATATATATATATATATTCAGGGCAATAAACTCCAACTTCCAGGAGTAAACTTGGTTTGTTTAAGTTTTATCATGGCAAATCACCGTTGATAACAAACCCTTAATAACCTTCTCATACAAGAATTAGAGTTGCAAAGTGTCTCAAAGTAGGCGCTAAAGAAACAAGATATTAATTTTCTGATCAGATCCACACACCATAGGCCTTTAAAGGTGTTCTTTTTTTATTTCAACAAAATTTCTTAGAACGGACGCTCACTAATTAAAGGCAATACTAAGACCGATTTCTTTTTGTCAATTGAGCATAGCTGGTCGATAAAAAATGCTGACACAGTGTTTAGCACGAATTTTTGTGCGCATAACTACGCACGATTTCATATATGAAGTTTACTTTTGTTTACTAAATCATTGAAATCAGCTGTTTTTTAGGAGCAAGAAACAAATAGACACTTGTGACGGAGACTCCAAGTCTCCAATATCATAGAATAAACCATTTTTATTTTTTTTATTAGTTTATTCCAATTCCCCGGGCTCTCCATCACGACAGCTGATTATATAATATTATATATAATATATATACTACTATTAATAGTAATAATAATATATATATATATATATAAAGGGATAATATCATATTATATATAACGCATACATAATATATATAATATCTATATATTCATATTATATATAATATTTAGTTGTTTTAACGCTTTTCTACGAAATTTCTTAGACTCATCATCCTTCTATTGGCCGTAAAAATATTTAGTACATGGCCTTAAAAATGCCTAATACAGGGGAGGAAATGCTTAGTGCAGGGCCTTTAAAAATGCTTAGTACAGGGCCGTTGAAAATGCTTAGTACAGGGCAGTTAAAATGCTTAGTGCAGGGCCGTAAAAATGCTTAATACAGGGCAGTTTAAAATGCTTAGTGCAGGGCCGTAAAAAAAATGCTTAATACAGGGCTGCTAAAAATGCTCAGTGCAGGCAGTTAAAAATTGCGTGAGTGCAAGGGCTGATAAAATTCTTAGTCGCAGGGCCGTTAAAATTGCTTGACTGCAGGAAAAGTTAAAAATGCTTAGTACAGGGCAAAGTTTACCCATAATTTTGACTAAACTTCGAAAGCCATCGTGGTAGAATTTGCACGAAATTCGTGCTAAAACTGTGTAAGGAATTCTTACCGTACTTAAGCACAAATGACAAAAACGAAAACGGTCTATAAAAAAAAAAAACAAATTCCTTTTAATATTTAATAAAATGTGAATCTTAAAATTATGACGGGTTAAACTTAAACGGAAGGTGGTTCAGCGAAAAATTTACTAGATTTCAGCGACGAATTTTATGTGGAGTTCAAAAAGTCTTAAACAGTGAATTAAAATCTCATGTTTATATAATTTTATATTAAATGAACCATAATAAAATTTATTTTTAAAAATATTAATATAAATTTGTATATATTATTAAAAACTAATAAAAATAAAATAAATATAATTTGTTTATTCTTCTATAAGGTCAATCTTAAAATAATCAATTTATTTTAGTTGCCCTTAAATTTATTTAGATCAGAGAAAATCAAAATAATAGTCATAACTCAAATAAATGAAACGAGCAAAATTTACGTGGATAACAAGAGAGAACGTTAGTTTTACAAAGAAATATTAAAAGATTTATATACTAAAAAAAAAGAAAAATAAACTGCATTATATAGAAATAATGACCAGCAAAAATGATACTATTAAAAGTACATTTTTTTAAATTGGAATTTGTGAGATTTAAATGACGTGCTTCAATTGGAAAAACCAGAAAGCGAAAATTTTTAAATATAAAGGTAGACTGATCTATTTTATTTTATTTAATTTGAGAAATTAATATTTTATTGTACAATATAATTTATATATATAATATAATATATATATATATATATAATATATATATATATAATATATGAATAATATATATATAATAATATATATATATATATTATATATTCGGCTATTATATATATATATATTATATATAACAAATATATATCTCTCCCCACGACTGGAGGGTAAGGTGCGTAACATGCCACCGGACAACAGAAAAGTAGTAGAAGAATATGACACAAGTCGAAAAGAACGCCCAGCCTTACCGCCCCTTTTATACCTTTTAGTGAAAACTCGTTGCAGTCAAAAATCCACCCTAGATCTTCACGGGACCGTGACGGACCCTCACTATGGCATCTCGTCAATGTGACGTTCATTCCTTGGGCCATGGTGGGCCACAAACCATACCCCCTCACAAAACCACGAAATTCACTCCTATTATGCACCTTTCTTCTCGCCTCGGCCAAACTCACATTTCTCTCTTTCAGGCACTCCTTTACTGACTCAATCCACTTTTTCTAAGGTATCCCAGTCGGTCGATTCCCATCACTCTCACCACTATATAGCCGCTTAACCAACCGACTATCATCCATCCTTTCCACATGACCAACCATCTCAGCGTACTTCATTTATTCTCTCATATTTACCTCTTTCTTCTCACCACATAACTCTCTAATACGTTCATTCCTCATTTTATCAATTCTTCCTTACCCTAACACGCCCCTAAGACTGTCCATCTGAACACATTGTACTTTAGATCTATACCTCTTATTACACACCACAGTATCACTACTATACATTAAAGGTAACAACATACCCTCATGTAAAACCCTAGCGCACTCTAGACTTAGTCCCTTTACATCCACCAACGATTTAATTGCCCCAGCCACCTTCCTACCATTCACAACTTTCCTATTACTCTGCATCATCCGTTCCCTTTTCATCCAACATATATTCTAAATATTTAACTCAGACACTTGTTCAAACTGCTCACCGTCTAACATAACTTCACTCCAAGAGGGACTGTCGGTTCACTCACGAACCATAACCTTACTCCGTTATCTACGTTTACTTTCAAACCCTCCATTTACACACACCTGTCCAAATCTCTCTACCAACCCTAAGCTCAAAACCTTTCTATCAGATTACGCCAACCACAAAACCAATATCATCCAACATATATTAGGTAAGGCACCCTCTACTCTCTTCCATTCTCCATCATTCTAATACCATCTCCTGTCAGCACTACCTTTAATTCTTTCATAACCCCATACCATTACACAATTGATAACCAAGAAGACATAACATCGATCCGCGTGCTCTTCAGCTGAGCTCTATTAATATTAAAATAAATCATTTCGACTTCATGTATTCGTTACACGATCGCTCGACGATAGCATACATACTTCTTGATTCATTAAGAAGCTACCACCAACACCTGGCATAGAGCTTCTCTATTAATCATTCATAGACTGTGAAATCAAAAACCTAAATTACAATTTATTCCTTCTTCTCCATCATTTTCTCAATCATATTCGAATGCAAAAGATGTAGTCCACACACCTTACCCATCCGAAACGCACCCTTGGTTCCTCACCAATCAGTCATTCAGTCATCGACGTACTCTTTCGACCAATAATTTACCAAGCGCATATATCTCCCTACAACACTCAAAAAACTAACTAATTCACCTATAATTCCACAGGTTACTCTTATCCCTTCTTTCCTTGGAATAAGGTACTATACCCCTCCATAAAAGCTTGTTAAACAACTTCCAAATCCAATTCATCACCATCTCGCCTCCGTTCTTGATAATTTCAACAGTAGATTCTCCATCTATACCTTGACACAGAATTATACCATGTCTCTTCAACTTCTCACTCTACCATTACCTTCCTCTTTACTAATGAAACCTCATTCCCAAAATAAAGCGCTTGCGCGCGTGTCATTGCACCATCAAACCCCACAAAACAGTTCACTATCCACCTTTTCATTGCTCCATAATGGTCATTTGCAGATTCTTCTCGTAGTGCATACTTTACGACACTCTCTCTCTCCCTTTTGATTGGTTAGGAACAATTCCGCCAAATTGAGGAATTGTACTTGTCATTTGCGAAGAAGTCTTCTTTTCAGCCTTTCGCGCTTCCTTCCAGAAAAGTTTCTATTCCCTTGTAAGCCCGCGATCGTCGTCCGGCCGTGGTCGTAAAAGCTGTTCAGTTTACCTCTTTTTTCCCCTACGAATGCACCTTTTAGTATTCCTTTTGTCATCCTTTATATAATTCCAAGCTTCTTACTCTGACAAGCTGATTTTGAAGCTTTTAGATACATTCAACCGATGGCTTCCTTTTACTTTTATCTGTTACTCGACGTTTCTTCCTTCCACCACGTCCTTGTTAACATTCTTACTCCAAACTTTAGCACATTCCACATAACTTTATTTTTGCACTGCTAACAACCGCTTCCTTCATTTTACTTCCAGATTTGTTCAAATTCAACTTGTTCACATTCAAGATGATTACTTGCGAGCGCTTCTAAATACTTATCCTTATTACCTTGTTCACTTAACTTCTCACTTCTTAACTTCTCACTACCCACTTCCTTCCTTATCATCCTCTCCATTCTAATCCCCCCCCACGTAACTTATTTTACATAAAACACATATATGCTCCCCCGATTAATCTCAATTCCTTAACCCCTCAATTTATTATAACACCCTACAACACATAACCTTCAACAATTCTTCTTCCCACTCAATCACAAAATAGTGCATACTTTTACAACTTCGATGACCACCTCATCTACAACCCAAACTCTAGTATACTTATGATGAATACTCTTGTGTTTGAAGTTTTACTTTTACACATACTCTCTCCTCATAGAAATCAAATACGCCGACACCTCAAACCATTATCGTGTTATACCACCCTCTTTTTTGATCATGCTCTATCCAACCACTTTAGGTCAGCGCACTCCACAATCAAACTGAACCTACCTTACCCACCCCATCCAAAAGTCATTTCATATTCAAATTTATCCCGAAAATCTTCACTGGCTCTCTCGTTCTCTCTTCAACATTTTACCTTTCAGTTGCGACCATGTCACAGTTGTGGTGCACTCCATACCTTGACCTTTTCACCACTTAATTTCAACCATTAGAATTCTAGAACTCACACACACAAAGTCTACCAGAGCTCTTTAACTAGGGTGGGAAAGGAAAAAAACAGCTTTCGGTGTGTCTGTAGGGTTTCTGAAGAAAACAGGGCTGAAAAAGTACGAATTGAAAATATGTGTGCGGTTTTTCAATTAAGTTTTGAAATTACAGTGTGAACAAGTGAAGATGAGAGATTTGTATAGCAAATATTGTCTGTCTAATTTTGGAAACCTTTTTTGTCGTTCCGCAATTCCTGAGCAAGGGTGGAAGCCCTGATTTGTGTTCGAAATTTTATGGGGTTTTCGCTATTTTTATTTATATTAGTTGAATTTTGAATTCACTAATATTTTGTTTATGCTCATTAATGTTTTCTTACTCTGTTTCAGGTTTCATAGAATTTATTATCATAATTATTTAATCAGAATTTAGAAAACCACGGTGCAAAACGTGTGTGACCTTTACTTTTTAAGGAAATAAAAGATAGCAAGGGCCCTCACATGAAATATAACTTTTGTTGGCAATGTAGCCCGTTGCCAAAAACTAGTATTATTTGCTCAGAATCTGGAACTGGAAATTCTGAAAATTTGCATAACTAGAGAGATATTTGCTAAGGCAGCTAAGCTTAGAGTCCTGTTACTGGCTCCTCGCCGCGTCACCTGTCATTCTCACACAGATACTTCATATGGGACTGAGGATATCAGACTATCAGTCATATCAAAATTAATGGTGGCTGATCACGCTGATTGAGCCCAGTGATAATGACTTGACAGTAGGTCACAGCACAGTAGGCTGACGGATGATGGACTAGTGATTAGTAGATCAGAAGTTATATTCCAAGCCAAATATTTAATTTAGTCATTATCTCATCCTCCTTCATTTAGATTACATCTGGTAGAATATAATTTAATTTCAATATTTTTATTATTCATCTGATCCCTTAAGTCACTTTGAGTTTTGTTCATTTCAGAGCATTCAAGATTCTATATAAACTTATCAGATAACGGTTATACATTAGTATTTAAAAATTAATTAGATATATTGATTATATGATACAATTATGGTCAACAATTTAACATGATTAAATTAATAAGTAAGAAGCCTTACCAAACAGCATTGCGTGCGAGTCGTGCATGATGGTATGACGAGAAAACAATTGAGTAAGATATAAGAGAAAGGTAGTTCTGCTATATTTATAAATCATAATGGAATATGCCACACACAGGGATTATATTGTAAAACAATTTAAGAAAAAATACTGTAAATAAATATCATAATAGCCTCTTTATATTTTATAAAAATACATTTAATGAAAAAAAACGAAAAAAAACTGCGAAAAAAAAACGAAAAAAAAACACGATATTGAAAAACGGTTTTTTGCCCACCCACCCTCCACTGCTAACACCAAGTCACCTGCTTCAGTAATTGGCCAACTCCTTGCTCTCCCACCCTCGTATAATTTCCACACCAAGCACAACATATCTTCACACCACCACACCAATCAATATTTCACCGATTATCCTTGGTCAATATCCTTTGCGTCTGTCACGTGGTGAATCAATCCACATCTGGCGCGTTCGTGAGGAATACATCCATCACCTCTCTCTCTTCTTCTCCTCTCTGACATCTATTCCTCTGACATTTCCAATGTGAGCCCAGTAATTCATCATTTAGGCGAGAAGAAGAAGTCCGATACTCAGCGGACGCATATATGTGTTGAGAGTATGTTGTCTATAGTATCAAATAACGTTTATCTTGATATAGAAATCACTAAGCAAATATAATTTACATTTGATTACTATATATATATATGGCTCAAAACTTAGTAATATATATATATATATATATGAGTGATGGTGATATATATAGGGTGTGGTATATATAGTGGTGGATATTATAAGTATATAATATATTTAAATATAAACTATATATACTATATATATACTACTATATATTATGATAATATAATTAAATATATATTTTAAAATGTGTTTAATCATATTTTAAATTATTTTTTGGAACATTTAGCGAGGTGTTTAATTATAATTTTGAAAGGTATATGCATAGTGCCTTGGCTGGTAGCAGGATAATACTGTGTAAAGTGTAATAATAAATTATCCAATTCTTAAAGTTTCTCTCTTATTTAACAATTAGTTCATAAAATAAAAACTATCAAATACGTTTATCTTGGATATAGGAAATCATAAGCAAATCTAAAACTCGGTTCTATCATAAAATTGTTTTTATAAACCTCAGTTCTTACATAAAACTCGGTTCGTCTATAAAACTCAGTTCATTGATAAAATTGTTTTCATGTGACAATGTTGATTAATATGATTCATATGTCAAATTCCATTCAACACTTTGTTTATAATCAATGTACATTTACAATATGACACTTTCAACGCAACCTGTTTGGTACCTCTTTTACGTGAAAATTTTATCAGTTCATTAATTAAAAACTGGTTAGAGAACAAAAGCAACTTCTTTCGTACTATGAAGAACTGACAGCCAGAAACAGTTCATATACGCAAGAAAATGCAAATAATAATAATAATAATAATAATAATAATAATAATAATAATAAAATTTGACATTGCATAAAAATTAAGTATTATCAATAAAACTCACAGAAAATTTACTGGTGCTTCCAAATGTTGTCCATGGCTTAAGTTGTTCTCTTCTAGAAGAAAGCCATTCCCTCACAGCTGGAGATGAAAGTTTCAATCCTGCTGGGAGTTGCATGGCAGAACTAAAAGAGAATTATCATATATACTTGACAATAAGTCATGTTTGTATAGAGAAATACCATCTAACAATTAAAAAAAAATATTTCACTTATATCCATCATACATTAGCCCACTTTGGCTACAACAATCAGATGTATAAATAAAAGCAAAGATTAAATTATGATTTCAACTTATTGAT
>JABUQX010048241.1:0-27219 GCA_015478945.1 Trachelipus rathkii
AAGGTGTCTTAGAGAGGGTATTTGTAGAAGTGAGTTTTAAGAATTCGAATTTCACAAGGTTCAGACACCCCGAAATAGAATCGGACAAAGATTGAACCGAGAGGCAATTCTAGAGTAAAGAGGGAGCAGAATTGAAAGGAGTTGAAAAAGGTCGAGTCATCGGTATGAGTGGATAGAGTTAGCTGTGCAGGTGAGCATAGTAAGAAAAGTAAGAAGAAAAGAGAGATTAAGACAGAACCCTGAGAACACCACTATTGACAAGAAAAAGGAAGAAGCGCCCATCAACAAACAGCCCGAATATTGACATTTGAAAGGGAAACTAGATATAAGTAGCAAAGAGATAGGAGGGAACCATAGAACAAGAGGGAGTTTGGAGAGCAAGTGACGCGTGCCACACCCAGCAGTCAAAGCTTTGGACTTAATGTCAAGCGCCCACCAAGTCCCCCGTAGTTCCATAATGATAGGCCCGAAACCATAAATCCCAGTAAGATAGGAAAGTATATCGCCAGTAGACCTCCGAGCGGCCGAAAGATCACCTAGCGAGCCGTACTGGCGATCGGATCGGCGAGTGAATGAGATTCCAGAACACAACATGAATTCTAGAAATGAGGTTGGAAAGGTTTAACAAAAATCTTTAGATAGAATACAAATGAAGCTATAGGACGACAATATTAAGAAGGATCAGAGCGGCTTCCTTTTTCGGAACAGCTGGACATTGTGGCTTGCACCAACACGAAGGTGGAAAGTGTTATATTGGACAGAGATATGTTAACTCGGAGGCTAGAACGGAAGCACACTCCCTCAAACTCGGGGAGGAATGCCCGGGCCACCCGCCTTTCTAGCGTTCATAGATTTCAGGAGCCCATGCACCGATCAACATGTAATCACAGGCAAAGACATAGACACCTGAGAGGAGAAGGAGGAAGAGGAATCACAGAATCGTCCAGGGTTGAGTAGAGGAAAATAAAGAGGCGAGAATGCCTTTTCAGTGGAAATTACAACAGAAACATTCAGATCGCAATAAGAGGAGGAAAGCAGATTTACAGAAGTTCTTAGAGATGTTTTTTGCAAGAGGCCAGAAGGATTTGTCGTAGGAGAACCAAGAAGGTTACGTGCACTTTCGTTTGATGAAACCCGCTTTTGCTCGTCGAAGAGCTTATCCCTGCAACGTTTCTAGACAATGAATGAAAAAATTAGCAAGAGGATAGATTAGAAAGAATTTCACTCCTGATACGCACGTCCTTAGCCTGATGGCCAGGAGAACAGCCGATTCTGAACCATGATATGAGAGAAAGATTTATCAAAGAAGAAGAACTGTTATCCCATAACGAACACTCCACGTATAATAAGACACCAGAGCACAAACGGAGAAGTCGAAGCGTACAGAGACAAGCAGTCACTCTCAATATATATTAGCGTAAAGCATCGCAGCCCAATCGGCCAGAATCAATGATGCCAGAAAAAACGCAAACTCATGTAGGCAAGGATGGAGCGATTAGGAGGGAAAGAATATTAAAATTAAAGACTATCACAGGTCGTGCAGATTACCAATGAGGGCGAAAGTTGGTTATGTATTTTAAGAGAAGGAAACTAGTGGTGAAACATAGGTCAAGTTGTTCAAGAATTGGTTGGACGATCCGGAATGTTGTGAAAGAGTTCTTTAATTATTGCTCAGATGCGAGACCGCCAAGAATGCCATGATCGGCCTCCTCCCCACCTAAATCAGTATGAAAGGAACCCAACCATTTCAGTGTTGTATACATTGAAATCCCTAAATAGAGGATCAGTTATTGGATGAAGAATACCTAGTCTCGTGAGAAGTTAGTAGATATCAAAGGTGGCGTGAAAATTCTTAGGAGGACAGTACAGAGCACAGTTATTGTAGGGTAGAAGATAATATATATATACTATATATAATATATATCATAATATATATATAATATATATAGTATATATTACTATTATACTATATATATATATATATATATATTAAAGATATATATATTAAAGCACAGTTTATTTTTGCATGTGCTTACGAGACGTTAAGAAGAAAAAATGCTCGAGTTTGCGTTCGTTTTTTCCCCTTCTCGGAAAAATTCCATGCTTACCCCATTCAAAGGATTTCCTTAAACTTCTTTCCAAGGTTAAACATCCCGTCTTGCCGATTTTCTCAGCACGTTCATTTACGAAAAATTTAAACACAACAAGATGGCGGCGTGGTAGCCCCGTTTGAATTGATGAATATTCATTCAATAAAATTAGCTTTAAATCTATTCTCTCCATGATAACCCCATCACAAATAGTTTGAAATAAATATTGTAATATAAACCTTGTTGATTTTAAAACTTTGTTATATTCCAAATCCACTGCCTATCAAACAGATGATTCTAACTGTTCAAACAAAAGTAAGTGGCACGAAATCGGGTCGTATTTAACAGGAATTGTGCTAAAACTGGATGAGCATTTCTATCTGAGCGTAGCACAATATGACAAAAACGGGAAAACGAGTCTAATTAAAGCCAAAGAAATACTAAAAATTCACTTTCTATCGTACGCTTCGTATTATTACAATTATGATTAAGGAGATAAACTAAAAAATTAGTCCAAGTAAAAATTAGTGGGCTTGTACTTTTATTTTATCGCAAGCTCACTAATACTTTACGGGACTAATTTCTTATTTCATTCTTATTCAATAAAATGCGGGTCTAGGTCCCGCATACACAAGCCTTTATTTGTTCTGATTGGAGTTTCCATGAAGAAATCACCTTTTCCGTAATTTCCTTTTTAGTCTTGATCCCCTCAACCTTTTTGATTAAAAACTGGCCATACTCGTTCTCGACAACGCCTATCCGCCCAAAAACTACTGCTAGGATGTCCTAAACTTGTTTTACGCTCGGCTTCCCTACATTTCAATGATCTTTCACTTTCAGATTAGAAAACCTCTTAAACAATGGAGAAGCTTTCCACAATGCAAGTTTCTTATATTTTTATTAACAACAACTCAATTGGCAGTTTCTTTAAGATTTAAGAAAGCATCCCCATGAACTTGAGGTCACACATCGTTTACAAATGTAAATGTGCCGACTGCAACATCGACTATGTATGTCAAACTTTCCTATAACTGTAGATACGAGCCTTCAAAACATGGACATTTCTTTCGAAACTAATCATTCATCTATCTACAGAGAATTTAACTGTCCAGAATCCCTATGACTTCAAATAGCACCCTATTATCTCTTCAAAAATCCATCTTTCAATGCTTCTACCAGTATAAAGAAACTTAAAATTTGGAATCCTTTTATATAAAAACTTAAACCTACACTTAACATCCATAAGACTTTTGGCACTCTTGATTGCCGAATTTCGTGCAAAAACGAACACGATTTCTTACGAGGTTACTTATTGTTCGCAAACAATTGGAATCGCGGTTATGATGAGCCCTCGATTTGGATTAAACAAAATAAAAAAAAACAAAATGGTTATATTACAAAAAAATGATCAAACATTTTGATAGGTTTATCGATATGAGGAGAATATCAATATCTAATCTTAAAGCTGATTTTATTGACAGAAAAATTCCATCAATTCAAACGGGCATAACGGCTGTCATTTTCTTTTGTTTACAAATTTGTAAATACAATAGTAAATTCAGCCATCACAGGAAATAGCAACCTATGAATTAATTTAATTCCTTACGTTCGGTAGGCATGTCTACGATTATGCGCTAGTTTAACAAAAAAGAACGCAAACTCGAACATTTTATATTTCGTAGGAACAAAATGCAAAAACGAAAAAGTCTATATAAGTACAGATAGTCAGATAGATACGGAATATTACAGACAAATTGCGGATATAATATATATGAATATATATTATAATATATATAATAATATATATATATATATATATATAATAATATATTATATATATATATATATATATATAATATTTATAATATATATAAATACCATATATATATATATTTATAAATAAATAATATATATATAATTATAATATTATAATATAAATATATATATATATATATAATATTATATATATATAATAGTATATATATATATATTATAATATATATATTATATATCCGGTAATAATTCAATTAAAGACGCAAAATATGTGTATCGGTTAAAGGTACGGCAAAATCTTTACGATACCGATTACACTCTCAATTCCCGATACCGTACCTCAAAACGTCCGATACCGACCGATACCGATTACATGGTATCGGTGCATCACTAAAATATATATATATATACAAGAAATACAGTGGCTATCCAGAAAATTCTTTTGGGGGGCCAGCAAAATTCGTTTATAATATATAATATAGTATATAAATATAATATATAATTATATAAATATATATATAATAATAATATATATATATAAAATTATATATATATAATAAGATATATAAATATATTTATAATATGTATATAAGTTTAAAAAAGACCAAATATTAAATGATAAAAAAAAAGGGCAAAGTAATTTAAAATATACATTATCTAAGTCTTACCATAAACTGATTAACTTTTAATCGAACCGGCATAGAGAACCATGGAGCAACAATCGGAACATCTCAGTTTATGTCCACAGATTCGGATGTAGCTAGAGGAGGGCAAGTCCAGAGTTCTCATTTACCGAAGTATTTCAAGTAGGTTTTCAGAGGTCTTGATGTTGATAAGCTTCTTTCTACTGAAGCAGTAGACAAGGGTAATATTTGAAATTTGACTCGAACAAGAACTAGTCCGGTTATTGCTGTTATTGAGAACACTGTGCTGTGATGCATTTCAACTTCCATAAATCCATTCTGCTTGTACTAAATCTTCTATTAGGCTTTCAGAGTCTTTCTGAATAATGTTACAAATTTTTTATCTCTCATATTTCACATACACCTGTTCGCTATGAATCAAAGAAGAAAAAATTTCTTTAGATTTAAAAACCTCTCTCCATAGCTGATATAAATCATCCAAAAAATGGTATAAAAATGTATGTGCAATAATAAGTCTGTGGGCCGAAGTAGGAATGTGGTCTTATTTTTGAACTTGTTAATTCTTGTACAGCTTCAGTATCCAATCTAAATATGCTTACACATTCTTCAAAAATCGCTGAAATATATGTTGCATTTTCTTGATGGCTTTAAGTTCAGTTTTAACTAAAGGACTTACGAGATTTATGACAGCGACAACAAATTTATAATAAAATTAAAATTAACTCTGCACTTAATTATTTAGCAATATTGATACTTAAAAAATTTTAGTGTCTAAGAAAATATCGGGGGGGCCATGGCCCCCTAGCCCCCCCCTATACCATTGATAATAATATATATATATATTATATTATATATAAATATATATATATTACATATATTCTAATATATATATATATAATATAATATATATATATATATATATATTTAATATTAGGGATGTACCGGAACCAGAAATTTTTGGTTCCGGCCTTTTGGTTCCTGCCGGAACCTTGGAAAAGTCGGCCGGAACCGGAACTTTCCGGAAACTTGGAAAAGTTTCCGGCCGGAACCCGAACTTTTCGACTTCCGCTACATTTACATATTACTTAAACGTCTGAATTAACGGTGGAAGTCTCTCTGAAGTATCTGGGCATTTGTCATATCCATACTGTGAGTCTTAGTTCTGTAAGTCAAAATTTGATACACAGTAACCAGCATATAAGCAGATCTCTCTATACCAGTTCTGCATACTTAGAGATCAATCAATTTATAAGAAAATGATATACTATATATTCTACGGTCTGTTCAAAGTTTAAAAAAGCTATTTTTCAGAAAGCTTTTTTTTTAAAAAAAAGCTTTTTGTAGAAGCGCGGTAGGAGAGAGGTAACCAGTGTTTGAGTAAAGAGATTAAGTTTAACTCCACAACATGGAGAGAACTATTTTCTTACAACATAACATTTCAATATTCAAAATAAATATTACATTTTAAGTAAGAAAATTATGAAATCTTGTTTTAAATTTTGGCTTAAACAGTTTAGTTAATATTTGTAGTAGTTTCTACTTTAAAATAATTTCTTTTAATAATAATATAAAATTAATAATAATTAATATAATAAAATAATAATAATATAATAATAATAAATATAATTTTAGTTCAACCCTCGCGCACTTTTAAAAACATTATTGTCTGACTGGACCACTTTTGATATAGAAATTAAAAAATAAACGCAGAATAAAAAACCATAACTTCCCCCAGTATATTATAGAGAAAAACATTAAGAACCACTTACAAAAAATTAATTATTTGCCCAAAACACAATGATGCCATTATTCGCTCTTTGCATTGAGGATAAAACTGAAAATATTAGTCAGAAAAAAAGAGGAAGAAAAACAAACATTAAAATTTAGATTTTAAAAAGAGCATATTAAAGAATAAGATAAGGGAAGAAGCTTATATTAGGATTTTACTATAAGCCATTGGAAACTGAGCTTGTGCTTCTCTACTCGTGAAAGCGCTTTCGATGGTGAGAAATCAATAACGTACTGTATACACATTTCAATGTTCGAAAGTGGAAAGTAACGCCCTTATATCGGATACACAACGAATTAACTCAGCATGAGAAGTCCAGCATTAGTTAAGGCTGGTTAAAGGATTCAACATTTTTTAAAATAAACAAAAATCCCGATAACAAAAATAAAAAAAAAAACTTTCCATCATAACGAGAAAGAATGATTTTATGATGCTCAAGATCATGCTAAGGAAAAAAACCCAGTACATAATTATAAAATATAATGAAATGGTCCAATTTTTTAAAATATTTCAAAAATACCAAAAAGTCCCAATGGCGCTCACCTTAACCTTTTTCAAAATAATTATTTTATACTTTATTTAATTATTTATAATTAAAACTATTATTAATATTAAAAAATGATTTAGAATTAAAAAACCTTCGCTTTCACAAAATCGCTCCAATGTCGGTCTGTTGTTGATGGGGCGACCTCTTCTTTTTCTCAATAGTGGGTGTTCCTCAGGGTTCTCTCAAATTATCTGCCTACTATATATCCTACTTTCATTAATCAATCTCACCTGCACCAATCTAACTGCGTTATCCACTCATTTGCCGATGACTTTGATCCTTTCATTTGAATTCAATTCACATTTCTGGCTCCCTCTTTTACTTCTGGAATTGGCCTCTTGCCTTATCTTTCCGGATGTCTATTTACTCGTGGGTCTGGATAGAATTTCCGGATGGGGCAGTGTCTCAACCTTGTGAAATTTTAATTCTTTTTAAAAACCCAATTTCTAAAATCTCCTTTCCCGAAAGCACCTTATTGGACTTTCCTACTCTTTCGACATGGGTTCTCTCGTCTCTCTGTTGACAAATATAAACATCCTGGCCTTAACATAAACAAAAAAATGGTTCGAAAACCTCACATCACAATTCGGTTGCTAGGGCGGCCTCAAAGAAACTGGAAGTTGTCTGTTTAGACTGCGAGACTTTTTTTTCCTCTTCTCAGTTGCCCCATACAAAGGTCTCATCCGCCTATGTATGGAGTACTGCTCTCAATCTGGGGGGGGCTCTGGTTTCTCCCGGCTTTTGGACGAGGGTTCGAGTCAAAGGCCAAAAGGCTTATAAACTGTTCTGTACTTCCAGTCACTTGATCCTCTATCTTATAGGCGCGATGTTTTGGTGCTTTATTTCTATCCTATACGGTACCAACAGCGGCAGGTGGCTACGAGGGAACTTATCACTGGCGTTACCACTACCTTTACGACGCCCTGTGTAGCACAAGGGGTGCTGTATCATGGCATGAGTTTTGTGTAGATATATGGAACTCGCAGGCTAGTTCGCTTTCTGCTTCCTTCTTTCCCACCACCTCTGTTCTGTGGAAATTCTCTTTCATATTTATGTATTTCCTGCTGAATTTAATCTCCTCACTTTAAAGGCCTGCGTCTGTGCTCATACTGAAGTAATTGCCAGAGGGTGGAACTTTGAGCGTACTACCACCGCCTTCCTGAATAGGACTCCTGCTCGTGAGTCGGTGGTGATCAACTGTAAAAAGAGGTATTTGGCAAATGAACTGAATCTCCTACTCACACTCACCATGCCAAAACAAATTTCAGATTTATCCCAGAAATCGCAGCTCTTAACACATATCCCTCAGATGGACAATAAGATTCCTTTGATTGGTGAGCGATCGCCAAAAAAAAAAAAAAAAAAAAAAAAAAAAAAAAAAAAAAAAAAAAAAAAAAAAAAAAAAAAAAAAAAAAAGAAGACCTTTTCCAAACTTATAGTTTAACCTTTAGAATTTCTCCAGATACTTACACAAACACAGAAGGTCTACCATAGCTCTTCCTCTACACAGTCACTCATCAGAATTGCAAATCCTTCTATCCCCCTCTCAATTCCTTTCCACACCAACACAAACACATTTCACACCACACCACTCATTTTCACCGATTTCTTTCATTTTGGTTTCAGTCACAGCGAGGAAATCAAATTTTGTCCTTTCTAAATTCATCCATCACCTCTCTCCTCTTCTCGAATACAAAAACATTATTCCTTTCTGGGACATTCACAATGTACAAATGGCGATTCATTACAATTTTGGCCGAATAATAGAAGGCCGCTTTCGGCGGATGCACGACCCTTCTCCAAAGGTTATTGTCATTGAGCGATCCTGGCAACCAACCTTACTACCACCGTCCATATCGCCTTTCTACACGACACGCAGCACACACGATGTGGGCAATTTTTTCCACACACACATCGGAATCATAAGGTTTATAGGGATAGTGCTGTAAGATAGATTGATCTAGAAGAGGGAGTGTGGAGGTACCCCTAGTTAAGTATGTGTATACTGATATGTTAGGATAAAAGGTGGTGAGCTTGGTCTCAGATGTAAAATTCGAGCCGAGGATGAGTGTGGATATGAAAAAAGATACAAAGAGCGAAAACCATTAGGCATGGAAATTTTATTTTTATCATTAATTTACATATTTGAAGGTGTATATACCATAATATAATATAATAAGTATTATATAATATATATAATATAATAAATATAAATATATTATGAAATATAAATAAATAATTAATAGTAATATATATATATATAAAAATATATTAAAATATTTTAAATTATATTATCATATTTATTAATTTTATTGTATTAATTATTATTATTGTAAATTATATTATTGCTAAAATTCTTAATATTTGTTCAAAAATTATTCGGGCAAAAAATTTGACTATGATCAGATTGTTACGTATGAGAATAAATTTATGTCGAATTTTGCCGATGACGTGACGTATTTAATTCGTATAGTGCTTGTACCCATTCATAAACTATTATATATATATATATAATTATATATATTATATATATATATATATATATATATAATTATATTATATTATATTAGTAATATAAATAATAATATATGTGTTATATATATATATAATAAATATACATATATATATAGGGTAAATAATAATATATATATTTTTTTTAACAGAAAAATAAACACACTCACTCACGGGCAGAGCCCTAATCTGTAGGAGGGAGGTCTCTGTTACTTCTATTAGTGAAACGTATAACGAGCAGGACGAGCCAAGCCCAAGGAGAGGAGAATAGCTCACATTTCTCCCACCCGACCAGTTGGAACCTGGGACCCTCGCTTTGTTTGCCGAGTGCTCTAACACTGAGCTCCCTACCGGGCGCTTTTAAATAAATAAATTAACATACAGTGAAAAAGAAAAAAATAATATACATATATATACGAAATTGTATATACAATACAATTATATATATATAATATTAACACTACCATCTACTCTCTACATATCAAATAGTTTTATCATCAGTAGCACTATTATCAGTAATATTAATACAATAATTTCAATAATTAATAATTTATTTCGGATTCATTAACAACAAGCACTATTATCAATACAACAATTTTTAATAACAACTAATAATAGAGCATAATCAAACTATTACTCCCACTATAAACTGTACTAGCACAAATTATTCAAGTTATTATTATTACTAGAATGTATATGATTATCTTACCTTTAATATTTAACATGGTATTTAGATACGTTAAACCACCGCTGTGCAAGTGAAGGCGAAAAGCTGTAGGATGTTCCGAGCCACAGGCCTGTTTAATCGAGAGTCCATTTGAGAGCTATACTAGAATTTCTGGTGTCGGGAGTGTACAAACTTCTATGATTATAATTTATCAATATTTTCAACGCAATAAGAATCCTATTTTGTCACATTTGATTTCATAAATATATAATTGTAGTATATATATAATAATATATAATAGTAATATATATAATACTATTATATATATATCATGTATATATATAATTGAAAAATAAGATAAGTACTTTTCAGTATATATATATATAGAGGTACTTATTTTATATATATATTATATATAGGGACCGACTAGGCTATATTATATATAATATATTATTAATTATATATATATAATATACAAAATCATACAATATTATATATATATATATATATATATATATAATTAATATATAAATAATATATAATATTAATATAATATTTATATAATTAATATAATTTATATAATAATAATATTAATATATTAATTATATAATTAATAATTAAATATAATATATATTATAATATATATTAATTATAATATATATATAATTATATAATATAATTATAATAAAAATATTAATAATATATAGAATATTTATAATATATATAATATAATAATTAATAATTATATAAATTATAACATAGGGTCTACCCTATACTATATATATATGGTTTACAATATAATATTTATTATATATATCTCCAGATATCTATTATATACTTATATTACAGGGTGTTTACGAAATAGGGGGACAAACTTGGAGGATATTTCTTTGACCATTACAAGCGTTTGTCTTAAATAAAGTTACCTGTAAAGTTCTTTACTTAGTAGGTAAATGAGGTTAGAAAGGTGCAAGGCGGTATGATCATGTGAATATTGGTGTTTATTTTCCGTAGATGTGATGAGTTGGCTACGGAAACTCTGCAACGTAAAGTAGTTAAAAATAGAACAGGGATTATATTGCTGTCTCTAATATTGGACACTGATATAGGTTGCTTGATAAGGTACCACTTATTTATAGAAGAAAGGATGTCATAATATTAGGAATTATGTTGATAGGTATTCGAGGCTCAAAGTATTTACTCGGGAAACGAATACAAACAAGCAATAACAATGATAATACAAATAATAATGCGAATCATAATTAATACTCCTAAAGTTACTAATAACAGATTATTAATGCCTTAATGTAACAATAATCTTCTTGATAAGTGATAGGTTACTATGATTAATAGTAATAATACGAATAGGAACAGGAAATATAATAACAAAGAAGTAAATAAGAATAAAAAACCTACTGAATGAGATATATAACATAAAATAATAATAAATAATAGAAATAATAATTTTAATATAATAAATAAAAAATTCAAATTAATGTTGCGTTATATCCCCATGCTATTAAATTATAAACTTATACTAATAAATAATGAATGATATAATACAATAATAAATAATAATCCATTTAATAAGGGTATAATTTATATTATAGTAACAACGTTTATAATGTAAATAACAATATTAATAATGTTGTACTGATAAAATTATTAAAATAATATATATGATAAATATCCATAAATAAATTCTCATTAATTATATTAAAAATATTAAAATAATCAATAATAATGATATAAATAAGGAAGTTAATTTAATGTTAATAATTAAACATATATTTAATAGAGGTGGGATACCACGGCAATAGTCAATAATGATTTAAGATTTAAAATAATTTAATTTAATTATAATCATAATAATTAAATAATAATAAAATAAATATAATAATAATAATAATATAAATAATTAATATTAATAATATAATAATAATTGCACAAATTATAGAAATTTTTTTGAACATTTTTAGGTGGTTGACTTTTTTATGGCTGATATTGCCAGCTGATACATCATTTCTGATATATTATTTATTAATTTAAGGACTTTTTAAGAATTTTACGTTGGTATAAAAATAAAATATAAAAGAATTATTTTTGTAAACATTACACTATTTTTATATTTCAAATAAAATCTTTCTAAATAAATCTATCGGATAATTGTTTAAATTAGTCTTGAACACGTCAGGTGCGTATGGTTGACCTGGAAGATATTTTCTACTTTCCAGACTAAGTAAGTCGTTGTTTAAAAGTTCAGAAAGCGGAGGAGTATTTCGCTGATTAATTGGCGGAATCTGCCAGCTGCAGAGATTACTAGGGGGAACGAGGTATGATGGTTTTTGCTTCGGAGAGAATTGTGTGACTGAAGCGTCTAAATCTATATTAAATTAGAAGTTCTGATATAAAATTTTCATAAACCATATAAAAATGATAAAATAATAATGAGAATATAATAAAATAATAATAATTTAAAAAAATTAAATAAAATAAAATAATAATAATAATAATAATAATAATAATAATAATAATAATAATAATAATAATAATAATAATAATAATAATAATAATAATAATAATAATAATAATAATAAATAATGATAAAAATAATAATAATAATATTAATTCATAATAATCAATGAATATAAAATAATATTTAATTTTAAATATATTAATATATAATAATTAAATAAAATAATATTTAATTAATAATAATAATAGTAATTTCAACCACATCTACGGAACATATGAACACCAATATTACACATCATACTATCTTTTGCTCACCACTCCCCTAAACTCAAATTACCTACTAAAATGAGGAACTTCTACATGTAACTTTATTTAAGACGAAACACTTATAATGGTACTATAATAATAAAAGATAATATCCTCCAAATTTGTCCCCCTATTTCGTAAACACCCTGTATATATGTGTGGAATAAATATGTTAAGAAGTAATTAAATGCAAAGCATGTACGCACTAGCATGTGTTCCTAAGATCCTGTACACCTGTGTGTAAGGGAAGCGGACATTATACTTCCCATGTGTACCTATGTAAAATCATTTAAAACTATTTCAATGTCTTACCATCATTTGTAGGAAACCCGACCGGGAGCCCCAGATGTACTCGGCCACCGGTCACCAGAACCACCGGACCCCGTGAGAAAACCCCGGCCAACACCCGGCCTCAATCCCAAGAGAACCTCCGCGGTCACAAAAATCATGGCAAAAGGCCGGGCGTTTCTACCGGGGTTACTGCCAAATTACACTAAATAATAGAGGGTTAAATCTAATCTTTATTAAATACTAGATTTTTTTTATTTCCATTCACTACTCAGTTGTATGTTGATTGCAAAAATATAAATGCATTAAAATTACAAAATATATGAGAAAAAATAGTGGTAATTCAAGTTTAAATGCAAAAAAATCACTATCAAAAATTAAACTTCATGAGCCAGGCAACCTACATCAATAAATATTTCTTGAATTGGTATAATAAGAAAAAACACTTCAAGGAACAAAGGGAAGGGAAGTTGAATATGATACTGCCCTCCCTACCACGCCATCTATATTTTAAAAATAATCAAAACTTCAACATTCTTTGGCAATAATCAATTTTTGGTTGGTTTGGTACCTTTTAATTAATGATTTCCAACTTAAAATTGAGGCCCCAAAATATTATTAATGTTTTCCAGAGTGTAGTAAATAAAAATATTTACGAAATTTTTTCCGTCGAAAACGAATTTGGAAAAGGAAATAAATATTAAAAATATTTATTATTATTAATGTTATTGTATTTATTTAAAGTTAAATATTCTTCAAGAAAATCACATATTTTTCTGAAATCTCTTTTCAAAATTATTTTATTTAATTGAATTAATTAAGGGTATATATATGATATAACTAGTAATATGAAATTATTAAAGTTATATTTATAAATATAATATAATATATTATATGTATATATTTTACTATATATTTAATTATATATTATAATATTTATTATATATTATATATTACTATATATTATATATTAGATATATAATAATGATATATTTATATATTAGTAAATATTTCCCACCTGTAATAAATAGGTTACTATTTATCATGATTAATGTCATATACAATATATTATCCAATTATATTTTATCCTCACTCATTAATTATAAATTTATTTTATAATATATGCTAATATTTAAATAATCATATTAATAATATACTATATATATATATATATATATATATATATATATACCTATTTAGATATAATATATAGGGTAATATATATAAATGACCAATATATATATATATATACAACTTATTTCTTCTAAGAAAACAATGTACTTCCTTAATTAGTTCACTTTCTAAAAATATTTTTTTAATTGAAATTAATTAAAATGTATTTTTTTCTTTTATATTGTAAATATAATTATAATTGATATATTTATATTTTAATTATATCATCCTAAAGTTGTGAAAGACTTATCCAGTGTTTTTGACTCTACATTATTTCTGAAAAAATTTTAGAGCTAACCCGGGCCCCGGCCCCGGCCCCGGCCCCTTTTGGCCCCGGCACCCGGCAGAATATTCCCGCCCCTGGTCGGTCCCTATTACCAAGCCAGCTCTGGGGTTATTAAATAGCTGTTAGAGAAAGATACATTCTTGCTCCGTTTCCGGGGGTCCGATGCCAAAACATCTTCAGGAAGTGTAATTAGCGCCCAAGAGTCCGAGAGGAAAGAGCAGTGCCAAGCGAAATCAGAGTATAACCTTAAGATCTTCACGTCACAGAAGGGTGCCTGAGCCATTTCCTTTCAATAGTAGATAAAAATAAAATTATCATTGTAATACTGATCAGAAATTAATTATTTAACATAAATCATCCAATTATAAAATCCGAAAGTCATTCATTTAAAACAAAAAGCCCATCAATTTTAAAGCATCTTATTATAAATGTGTTTTAGCGACTTCGTGCACAAGGAGGATGTGGTGCTCCCACTCCTTCCTTATTACATAACTACTAATAACCATGTATAAACTATACAATCATAATTAACATCCTTGGTTATTGTTCCCATTTTCAACTAAAATTCATTGACGAAATACTAATTTTAAATTGCCATTATCAGATTAGATCGTTTTAATAAACAATAAAGAGACAGTGCTATTTTTTTAATCACAGATATAATTGATTGCATATCATTATTTAATAGATGCCTCGTTAATCTTGGCTTATATATATATATAATATATATATATATATATATATATATATATATTATATATATAATAATATATAATATTATATATACTATAATATATATATATATTATATATAATATATATACTATATATATTATATATATATAATTATATAATATATATAATATAATTATATATAAATCATAATTATATATATATTATATATATATATAGTAATATATTATAATTTAATCATATGCCTTATGGAATTTTTTGGCCTGGGCGGAATGAAATATATATTAATAATATATATATATATATATAATATATATATTATATAATATATAATATATATTATATATATATATATTATTATATATATATCATATATATATATATATATGGAATATTAAGATTTGTGATCAGATAGAAATTTTTTTACGTTCGAGTCGCGCGTGGTAGTCAGTACGGTACGAGCTAATCTTGTACGCACGTGTGTCAGAATGCGATTAAAGTAGATCAAAATGACTCTCTAATCTCATCTCTCTATCTACTGATCGTACTCTATCTATTCTTCTCTCCTATCTTCAATATCTCTATCTCTATCTTACTCTATAGTATATATATTATATATATAAGTATATATTATAGTAACTAAAGCGTAATAAGTATAGTTCAGTAGCTTATTATAGTATAGAAGTTTATAATATTATAATAGTATTTATTCAATAAATAAAATAATAAAAAAAAAATATATATTATATAATAAAAAAAAATTTTAAACTTCATATATATATATATATAAAATAATAATTATATATATAATATATAACGTAACAACTTATTAATACTATATATTATATATAATAACCTATATATATATTTTATTGGGGTATAAGCTCTTAATAATTTTCTAATTAATTATAAAATAATATACATACTATAATAATATTATATAAATATAGAGAAATACTTTACTAATATTATTATTAAAATATTAAGATGAAATTGTTTATAACTAAAATTTATCATATAGATATATATTATATTCTTATATTATTATCTATATATATTATTATACTTATATAATATATATATATATATATTTATATATATTATATATATAAATATATATTATATATATACGTGGCGTATCCAGGGGGGCCAGGGGAGCCATGGCCCGCCCGAAATTTCTAGATTATCTAAATCAAATTTTACAGTATAATATCTGCTAAAATTATGAAGCAGAGGTTAAATTAATTTATATTAATTCGTCGCGTCAGGAACAACAAATCTCGTAAGTCCTTAAGTTAAAACTTAGAACTTGAAACCTATCAAGAAAATGAAACATTAATGAATTTCAAGTCAGATTTGGAAGAAGTTGTAAGCGTATTTAAGACTCGGCGTATTGAAATTAGCTTTACCAAAAAATTAACATAGTTTCCAAAAATTTACAGTACCAACATTCCCTACTTCCGACACATACCTTATTATACAGTACATTCATTTTAATAACATTTTTTGGATGATTTAATATCAGCACATTAAGACATAGATATAGAGACTACGTAATAAGAAGCCCACATGGCCTGTCGAGAGAAGGTTTCTTAAATCATAAAGAAATTTTTCTCCTTGCAATTGTTCATAATCTACTGAACAGGTGTATAGTGCATATGAAAGATATAAAGATTGTGTAAATACATTTTACAAAGAAGATCTGGAAAGCCTCATAGAAGATTTAGTAAAAGCATAGAAGGGAATTTATGGAAGTTGAAATAGCATCACAGCACAGATCGTCTAAAAACAGCAATAGAAGAACTATTTCTGTTTAAATATTTTACTCTTGTTGCATTAAATACTACAAGTTTTGAGCCGTTCTATCTGGCTTTAGAGAAATTATGCTATTCAACTATTAAATGATTCTGAAAAGTTTACTTTGATAAAATACTATGGAATGGATGTATAAAACTACTGGACTGTAGCGCTTCTTCTCTTACTATGAGTCATCGAAATATTGATTCATAAAAAGCATGTTAAAGCTTGATATCTCGATTTGCGCCTCCTCCTTTTCGACGATTAGAGTTAATTAAGTTTAGGTATATTTCTGATTTTAGTATTTATATATAAAGTACTTTTAATTTACTAAAAAGCATAAATAATTGGTCCTTCAGCTTTATATATATATTATAGGGTATTATTTTTATATATATATATTATATATTTATATATATATATAGTATATAGTATAGTATATATGCTATATTATAGGTATTTATATTAGGATGTCATTAGTTTTATATATTATATTATATATATATATATATATCGCGATATATGTAGTAGATCTACGTATTATGATTATATATTTGATCTATAGGGGTTTAGAAACGATTGTTTGTCTGGCCCCCCGAAAAAATAATTCTGGCATACGCCACTGTCATATTAATTATTATTTTACCGCTATATATATCTAGTAGGGGGGTGCGTGGTTCTTACTTACATATACAACTCTTTTTCACTGTCGGTATTGGTTATATACATATTGCATTATATATATTTTATTATACCCTAGATATATTTATATTATCGATATTTATATAATTCGATATATTATAATATATATATATATATATATATGAAATATCTTAATGTATATAATAAAGAATAAAATAAAAATACGTTATATATATATATATATATATATAATATAATATATATAAATATATATATATTATATATATATAAATATATATATTATATATATATTATATACAGTATATAAAATATATATATTAATATATTATTATTATATATATATTATATATTAATATATAATATATATATAATAATATATATATATATATATATATATATATGGCCAGCTTCTAGAAGAGCCAATACTTTATCTACAAAAACTACAATAACTACAGGGAAAAGGAATAAATTTGGAATTCTTGTAAAATTTTAGTTAGGAAAATGTAAAAATAAATAAAATAATAAAAATAAATTATTGCTTTGGCAGTCGGATAACGATCGGCGTGGCACAGAGTAATCATATTATTATAATATAATATATATTATATATATATATATATATAGGTATTATATATATATATATATTATATATTATCAATATAATATATATTATATATAATATATATATATATAATATAGTAATATATATATTATATATATATATATATGTATTATATATAAATATATATATACTATATATATATTATACATAATGATTATATATATATATATATATATAATATATATATATTATATATATATATTTATATATTATTTGTAAAGGTATTACAAGGCAATGTAAGGGGCTCGAGCAGACAGGGAACAGAATTAGGGATGTTTTACATAACCCGTAGGGGAGGGGCGGAGGAACCCCCGTGACACCCAAATACCAAAGAGCGGGGTTCCGGAGACCCTCCCGGAGGGGGGAAAATAGTCCTACCCTGTCGTTCTCCGGAAGGCCAAGAGATCCCGACTCCTACCATCTCTGCGGTTTACCCTTGGGGTATTCTTTTAAAAAAAAATTAGCTAAAAATTCTCAAATATTACAAATAATATATATATATATATATATATATATATAAAGATATGTATATATAGAGAAAAGAGGGAGATATATATATATATATTATATATATATTATATATTACAGTAATATATGTAATATATATAATATAATATAAAATATAATATATATATATAGAATATATAGTTAAATATATATAATATATATATACAAATATATACATATATATATATATATATATATATATAAGGGATGTATCGATACCAGAAAAGAGGCCGATACCGATACCGATACTCTACTTTTTTAGGTGACGATACCGATACTTTAATTAATATAATACACAGTAATAAGGTAGAACATTTGTGTACTGCTAGGCAGACTCAGGATGCATTCCGTTGTACAACCCAAAACTTACTTAGTGCATTTGTTTTCATATTGTGGTTGTGCCCAGTATGTTTAAAATTTTATTTACTTTATAAAAATTAAAATAGTATCTTAGAATAATAAATGCAAATATAATATTAATAAATTTTATGTTGGTTTATTGCAAAAAATTCCATTTCGATTTTCAAGAAAGTATACAATGTTTAGCTACTAGCCTTTTATGTTTTAACATGAAATTTAAATTCAATTATACTTTCTAAAAATAATACAAATAAAAAGAATAAAAATAATGAAAAAAAGAGACCTCAATTAATCAGCTGAAGACAAAATAAAAAAACGCTACTTATTCAATTGCATGCATAATAATAATATTACTCTTTAAGATAAAGATAGATACATTTCAATACTTAAATTCCAAAGATTCTCAAATTTGTGGATGCAGAAAGCATTAAGCTTTCACTAGTATCTGGTGAGAGCCTGTCCCTTTTTGGGGTGTTTTACATTCCACCTACATAAAAATACGCTCGCTCTCGACTGATAAGGGAGGGGCTGATAAATATTTGGCTTGCAAGCACTGATTATAATGGAAACCTTGGCCCATTTTCATGCCACCAATGAAAGGATTCTCTTCTGTAGGCAGCATCTTCAATGTTTTCGTAGACCTCATCTCCTCTCACAGATTGCAATTTGAATTATCTTTGCTCCTTGATGACTGTCTCTTCGTTTTTTTCGATGAGGTTCCTGGTGTGATTCCTTTGAAGTGAAATGAGATGTCACATGCAATTTCGCCATGTAACTATCAAAGTTTACATATTTAGGGCGTGTCATTTGGAGGCAGAAAAATAAACATTCGTGTTTTTTTGTGAAATGAGGGGTTCCAAATATTTGCCTTTTGAGTGTAATATCCTAATTTAAAGGGTTTTTCCTTATTCATAAACACTTACCTTGGCAAATTTGCGCTTGATTATAATGTATAATTGAAATTTCAGAAAAAAGGGGATACTTAATATGAACTCCAAGAATTTGCTCAGAAAGTGGTTTATGAACTCAAACTAATTTTTATTTATATCTTTGTCCTCTATTATCAAACCCGAAAACACATTTAAAAATGGAAAAAAGCTTCAACAACTAATATTCAGCCAAATGCTTGCTCGATTCACTTCCTAGACATCAATTCTTCTGCTTCCTTCCTGGCAATAATGAATCCTTCTCGTTCTCCACCTCATGAGTGTACACTTTGCCAGAAGCCTCTGTTTCTTGTTTCACACACCTCTCTATGAACTGTCCATGATATGGCCACTCTGGAACTTACATTGGCTCTTCAACAAACTTTCTTATTTCTGATATTTTGAGTTTACAAGTAAATGGAGGTTCATATACATTTTCTGACCAGTCTATCAGTTCCAAAAGGGAAGTTGCATTTGGATTTACTGCAGGTGCTTTCCTAGGCCGAACAGATAGGTCTCCTGGTGCATCATCATCTTCATTCCCTTAATTCAATTATCTTCTGAACCCCTGCTTTCTTTTCTTCTTGGTCTTCTGAGCATAAAAGTGTCTGAAGCACCATTTCACTAAATGCGAACTACGATGAACGTTGGATTGTTAGCAAAACAATATCTGCTACTTCTGAGATTTTAGGAGCTTCAATTGATAAAGAATGTGGCGAGATCCTTCCACCCAAGAGAATCCCGATTTGATTGTAAACCAGCAGGGATAGTAAACGCTAACAATGTATTCCACAAACAGTTGTAACTTCTTCAACTTGTTGCCTTTAAGGGGAGACTTTATCCTCAAAATCCATTTCTTCGAACCGATAAAAGAAAATGTTTTTTTGATGAACAATAATTTTTTTTATTTTTTTGTTAAACCAAAAAAAAAAAACTGTTCGTTTTTTTTTGGGGGGGGGGGAGAGATGAAAAATTTTTTTTCGGGGCTTTCACAAATATGGCAATAAAATCTTTAATATTCAAGATTGTTTCAATGTTTTTTCACTAAAATACTCCAATTTTGTGTAGTAAATTTCATTTAGACACTTTTATTTCAAATTTTATTTCTAAAAGTTTTTTTGGACAATCTCTCTGAAAAGTACTTTCAAAATTTTTGAAATAAAAACAATCAATCACGTGTGACACTACCTTACATCATACAAAAGCATTTAAAATAAACGTCATTTTGTTTAAGGTTTTTTTATGAGGAGTTGTTACAAATTTTAAAAAAATAAAGGAGATTTTTTTTTCATGATTTATTTTTGACTTTTAAATCAAGCAAAGGAAAAGCTAAAAAAACGCAAAAATAAACATTAGAAATATTATTTTCCTAATTCAGACGGCAAAAAAAATATTTAATTCTCATATATATATATATATATATATATATAAATATATACAAAAATTTGCAATAATAAACAAAAATATATATTTATATATATATTAATATATATATATATATATATATATATATATATATTTATATATATATCATATATAATAATATATTATATAGGTAATCTATGTCCCGATAGAAACATAAATATATATGATAATATATATATAACATATATATATAATATAATTAAAATAATTATTTATTTATAAAAAATTAAAATAAAAATAAATAATTTATAAAATTAAATAAAAAATGTAAAAAAAAATTATCTTTATATATATATTTTTATATAAAATTATATTTATATATATTTATGAATATATATATATATATATATATATATATTATTTATATATATATATATATATAATATATAATATATATATATAATAATATATAATACTATATATTATATATATATTATTATATATATATATATTAGTATTATGAATTAATATTACTATTATATATATATATCTGTTAATATATATATTATATATATAATATATTATATATATATATATAGAATATATATATATATATATATATATATATATATATTATATATAATATATATATATATATAATATATATATATATATTATATATATTAAATATAATATATATATATGGTTCCAACAACCTTCCAAGATTTAAATAATACAGATTTCAAAGCAGTGATATACGAAGCAGGAATTAATTAAACTGTTCGAGATGCTTCTTTTCTCCGTAGGTGATCACTAGTGGTTTGAGCCTACGCAACATGTTGTCTAACGGCGACGCTGTTGTCGATGGTTAGAGTCCGAGTAAGAAATTTTATTTTCTTATTTATTGATATTTGCCACAACAAGCATGTTGTGCGCATTTCGGCGTTGCTTTACTTTGGTTGGTTGCTCTGTAACCCAGGAGACCAAGCAGAAATGCCATGTGCACGCAAGTGTTTCCAACAACTTCCTGTCCGATCTTAAATAAGCTACTTAGTTCCAAAGAGCAGTGATATCGGAGTAGCAAATAGAAACTGTCCCGATATGTCCTTTTTCTGAAAAGGCGGATCGGACTAAGTGGTAGAGCTTCCTGTACATTGTCTTACGGCGACTCGCTGTTGTCATTGGTTCGAGTCCTGGCGCGAGTGAAATTTTTGTTCGTCTTATTATTGCAAATTTGTCGCAACAAGCATGTTGTGCCATTTCGGCATCCTTGACTTTGGTTGGTTGCTCCTGTAACCGAAGAGCATCCAAGCAGAATGTCATGTAGCCAACAGTAGAATGGATTCCAACCACCCTCCTGTCGATTTAAATAAGCAGACCGGAGTTTCAAAGCAGGATGATCTGAAACTAGATTCAGAAATCTTTCCGAGATGCCTTTCTGTTTCTGGGAAGGCGGATATTAAATTTAATTATTAAATTTCGTTTTATAAAAAAAATTATAACAATTCCAGAGAGTCTAAAAAAGCTATTTTTTCGTAATGTTAAAATATTCGTGACATCACTTTATCAGCATTAATGCTTATCCTTAATTATGCTTATTAGCATTTGAATTTGTGCTTTTCCACGTGGTATGGCTTGAGAGGTAAGACGTATGATCATCTATGACGTTGAGGATATTTTTTGGCTATTTCAAAAAGATTTACCGCCTCTCCTCCCTGAAGATATTCTATTTTATAGACTGTATATATACTATATATATATATATACTTAATTAATATATATATATATATATATATATATATATATATATATATATAATATATTATTATATATGATATATATATATATATAATAATATATATATATATTCCACGCAAACGTAAATAATTATTTTCATTCAGGGGGTCCGGCTCCAGCTAAGGTTCTAACATTTGAAGAATTGACTGAGCACTCTTTTGGTAAATATTTTTCACCTAAAAAATGTTTCTTGAAAAAATTTTTTTTGTGTATACCGAAGTGCTCAATTTTCTAGTGACTGCAGACTGCGACCTTTTTAAATATTTTCAGCAGTTTAGTTCTGAATTACTTTTTTCAAAATAAAAAAATATCTTTCAAGAAATATTTCATACTCGCTCCGCTCGACTCGGACCGATCCGGACTCAAGTGATTTGCACGTATTTGAAATTATTCAGCCACGTCTCTGACAATTATTTTTTCTCCTAAAGTATTTTGAAAGAATTCATACCCAGGATCCTGGTCCGGCTCCGGCTCCGGCTCCGGCTCCGGCTCCTGCTCCGGCTCCGACTTCGGCTTCGGTTGGCTCCGGCTAAGGATTCTAACTTATTTGTAAATTATTCAGCACGTCCTTCTGGCAATAAAATAAGCACCTGGGAAAATTGTTTCAATTGCAAAAATTTGATCATGTCTGTTCGACTCCGGCTTCAGATCGGCTCCGGATAAAACTAAGGTTTCTGTTAGCTATTTCGAAATATGTGTTCAGTAAGTCTTTTGGTACAATATATTTTCGCCTAAAATATTTTATTGAAAAATTCATACTCAGGATCCGTTTCCGGCTCCGGCTCCACTTCGACTGTTGGCTTCGGCTCCGGATCCGACTAAGGTTTTCTGCACTATTTTATAAAATTGTTCAAACAGCACGTCTCTGGCAATGAATTTTTTTTAAATAAAAAATTTTCGAAAAATCGGATCAGGCTCGACTTGTGGACTTTGACTTCGGCTCGCTCGGATGACGACTAAGGTCTGCCTATGTTGAAAATTGTTCGGCCCGTCTTCTGACAATAAATTTTTTCATCCAAAAAATATTTCCGAAAAAAATTCTAACCCAGATCGGCTCCGGATCCGGACCGGCTCGGATACGGCCCTGGATCCGAACTAATTTTCTAGGCTGATTTGAACATTGTTCAGCACATCTCCACGAAATAATTTTACCTCAAAAAATATTTTCTGAAGAAAAATTCATACCCAGGGATCCGGTCTTCGGCTCGGCTTCCAGCTCCGGCTTCCGCTCGCTCCGGCTCCGACTCACCTTACGCCTCCGGATTCGACTAAGGTTTCGGCACTATTTGAAAATTGTTCGGCACGCCTTCTGACAAAGTTTTTCACCAAAAAAATATTTCCGAAAAAATTCATACCAAGTGATCGCGGCTCCGGATACGGGCTCCGGATAACTTTGCTTCCGCTCGGACCGACAAATGTTTCTCACACTATTTGAACATTGTCTTCAGCACGTCCTTCTTGAAATAAATTTTTCACCTAAAAAAATATTTTCTGAAGAAATTCATACCAGGAACCGGATCCGGATCCGGCTCTGACTTCGGCTTCGGCTCCGAATTCGACTGATTTCGCACTATTTGAAAATTGTTTCGGCACGTCTTCTGACAATAATTTTTCAACCAAAAATAATATTTTTCGAAAAAATTCATACACAGGATTCCGGCCGGATACGCTCTGTATACGACTTTCGGCCTCCGATCCGACTAATGTCTCTAGACTATTTGAACATTGTTCCGCGTCTTCTTGAAAATAAATTTTTCAACCTCAAAAATATTTTCTGAAGAAAATCATACGCCAGATCCGGATCCGGATATCTCGGATCGGCTGCCGACTTCAGCTTCGTGCTCCGGATTCGACTAAGGTTTCTGCACTATTTGAAAATTGTTCGGCAAGTCTTAACAAGTAAATTTTGACGAAAAAATATTTCCCGAAAAAAGTTCATACCAGGATCCGGCTCCGGATACGGCTCCGGATACGACTTCGGGTTCGGTCTCCGAATCCGACTAATGTTTCTACACTATTTGAACATTGCTCAGCACGTCTCTTTAATAATTTTCACCTAAAAAAATATTTTCTGAAGAAAATTTAATACGCAGGATCCGGATCCGGATCCGCTTCTGGCTCCGACTTCAGCTCCGGACCCGACTAAGGTTCCTGCATTATTTGAAAATTGTTCGGCACGTCTCTGACAATAAACTTTTCACCCAAAAAATATTTCCCGAAAGAAAAACTCATACCCAGGATCAGGCTCCGGATCCGGCTCCGGATATGGCTTCGGATCCCGACTAATGCTTCTAGACTTTTTGACACATTGTTCAGCACGTCTTCTTGAAATATATTTTTCCACATCAAAAAAATTATTTTTCTGAAAAAATTCATACCAGTGATCCCGGATCGGATCGTGGCTCCGACTTCAAGCTTCGGCTCCGATTCGACCTATAGGTTTCTGCACTAATCTTTGAAATATTTTTCGGCACGCCTTCTGACGAAGTTTTCACCCAAAAGAATTCCCGAAAAAAATCAATATCCCCGCACGGATCCGCTCCGGAACGACTTTTGGCTTCGGCTCCGGGATCCGACTATGTTTCTACCACTATTGAACATTGCTCAGCATCGTCCTTCTTGAAATAAATTTTCACCTAAAAAGAATAAATTTTCTGATGAAAACAAAAATTCATACCCAGGATGAACCGGATCCGGATCCGGCTCTGATTCGGCTTCGGCTCCGGATCCGGCTAAGGTTTCTGCACCTATTTGCAACAATTGTTGCGGCACGTTCTTCTGACAATAATCTTTTTTTACCAAAAAATATATTCCCCGAAACAAAAAATTCACACCAAGGTTCCGGAATCCGTTTATGACTTCGGTTTCTGCTCCGGATTCCGACTAAGGTTTTCTGCACTATTGATAACTGTTCAGCACGTCTTCTGCAATAAATTTTTCACCTAAAAAAAGATATTTTTGAAAAAATCATACTCTGCTCACGGTCCGGCCCGACACCGGGCTCGGCTCCGGGTTCGGCTCCGATCCGGCTCCGGATCCGACTAGGATTCGTGCACTAATTTGAAATTGTTCATACGTTTTTTCTGGCAATACAGTTTTTCATCTAAAAATTATTTCTTGAAAAAAATTTACACCCAGGATCTGGCTCCGCACCGGCACCAAGCACCAGTCCGGCTCACTCAGGTTCCGGGCCTCAGCTCCGGCTTCGATTCCATTTAAGTTGACTAGTAAATCTAAACGAAAATGGGTGTGAGGTTCAGAATATGAGAGAAAAAAAATAGATTTTCTATATTATAAATAAACTTTTTTTAACCTCTAAGCCAACCTGGATTACAATTTTGACTGGAAATTGAAATTTTTTTAGTTTCGATCCTTCTAAATAAATTTCTGTATCTTAAAAAACATTTAGAATTTTTAAAAAATAATTACACCATGATCTTCAGGAGGAATTTTTCTAATTTCCTAATAATTTAGATAAAAAAAGTGAAAATTTTTGATTTTGACTTCAAAAACTAGGGGTCCGAGGATAAAGTCCCCTTAAGCCATGTTTTTGAAACCCCCTATGCGACAAATCCTATTTGCATTTGTTAACCACCGAGAGTGGTTACAGGACCAATTTCCAGTAATGAGAGGATCAGTTGAAGTCACTGTCCTAGGCCTGAGTTATCCTGTAAACATAAGCTTGATCTGTAGAGAGATCTTTGACAACAGTGTCACTCAATGTAACCAAAGGCTCTGGAAAGGTTAATCTGACAAATGAGGAATTGATTTCTAGTTCTGTTGCAAGTATTCAAGCATCGTTCCATCTACCACCCACTTGTTGTAGACAAAGTTTTTCCATGCCAACTCTGTGATCAAAGTGCCGCAAAGGTAGCTCATTAGTATGAAGAGCACAAGCCAACCAGATGAGTCCCGATTTTAGTTATTAGTTTTATTTTATT
>JABUQX010048242.1:0-7500 GCA_015478945.1 Trachelipus rathkii
ACGGCTTCGATCGGGGCACCAAACCAATAACGTTAACTTTTTACTTCTCGTGACCAGATGTTTGCAAAATGAAGTTGTTTGCGTTCCTTAAGGCGGAGTTTTTTTTTGAGGGGCGGAGTGTGCTTATATATATATATTATTATTTTTTTTAATTAGTCTCCCTGAAATTCAGTTTTCTATGAAAAATAATTTTTTCAGAAGGTAACTAAACAAAAATTAATTATATAAACTACGCACGACCCCCATTTCCTATGTGTGTGGTGTGGGTATTTTTTTGAAAAATTTATTGCCAGAAATTATTAAAAATTAACGTAAAAAAGTATTAAAGGTACACTCCTACGGTTCACTTGGGGCACGAAATAAATTTACTCTCTACTTTTCGGGAGATGGTGCAAAATAAATTTTTTGTTCCTTAAGCGTTTTTATGGTAATCGAGAAACGTCATTATATTATAGTGACGCCGTAGAGGAAACCCGGGCTCGATTGATCCCCTCCGAGGATCGTCTCGGTAATTACGTAACGTCACTATCGTATTTTGAGGAAAAAAAAACGAAAAGTTCACGGATTAAGTGATGAAAATTAGTGAAAAATTAAGAACCACGTTAAATTTTACTTCTCGGGAGATGTTGCAAAATAAATTTTTCGTTCCTTAAGCGAGTTTTTTTTCGAGGGTAAGTGTACTTTATCTATACTATTATTATTTTTAATTAAGTTCTCCCTTAAATTCAGTTTTAGATGCAGAAATAATTTTTTAATCATAATTAAAACCAATAATTGGTCTGAAAATCGCAAATCACAAAACGCAAATCTCCTATAGGCTTTGAAGCGATTTTTTGCTACACCTTAAAAATTGCGGTAAAAAAAAATATTAAGATACAGTTCATCCCCTAGAAAATATTGCCCGTTGTTCGTTTCGAGGTTCGTTTTTAGGTAATCGAGAAACCGTCATTATATTATAGTGACGCGGACGCTGTAGAGGAAACCCGGCCTCGATTGATCCCTTCCGAGGATCGTCTCGGTATTACGAAACGTCACTATCGTATTTTGAGGAAAAAACGAAAAGTTCACGGATAAAGTTATGATGAAAATTAGGAAAAATTTAGTCTTCCTTAAATTCAGTTTTCTATGAAAATTAATTTTTAGAGGTAACTAAACAAAAAATAATAAAAAAACAACGCAAGACGCACATTTCCTATAGGCTTTGAGCGAATTTTTTGCTACACTTTAAAAATTAGCGTAAAAAAATATTTAAGGATACCCTCCTACGGTTCACTTGGGGCACTAAATAACGTTACTCTCTACTTTCCGGGAGATGGTGCAAAATAATTTTTTTGTTCCTTAAGCGAGTTTTTTTCCCGAGAGAAACCAAAAAAAAAATAATTACGGAATCTAAGTCTGTAAAGAATTGATAATAATCATAATCAGTTATTCACATATTGGATATTTATTTTTTTTCTTGTTTCTTAATTTTTTCTTAATTCTTAATATTTATGAATTTTTATTTACTATATTTTATTTATATTAATTTCTTTTATGTTTTGGGATGTAGACAGCCATTTTCTATAATAAATTAAAATGTAGGTTAACTAAATTAAAAAAAATAATAAAAAATATTGCACGACGCCCATTTACTTCGGAAACGTCGTCGTTACATATAGTGACGTTTCGTAAAGCCCAAAATAAATGACTCTACGCGTTTAGAATCCATTTTTTACGCTTAGAAGTCTTTTAAGCGTTATAATAGTTCCAATAGTGACGTTACATCGGAACCGTTTATAAACTCAAAAGGTCTTATTAAAATTCGCTCTCCAAAAAGTCGACTTCAAGAAAAAATTTAATTTTTTTTAAATTTTAACTATACCTTCGACCTATAAACGGTACAGAATAAACGTCATTATAATAATAATTAATCGCTTAACGATAGTTTATCCCTGAAAAGTATTGCGTTTATCGTTCGAGGTTCGTTTTTTTATGGTAATCCCATTTTTTACGCGTAGAATCGTTTTCAGCAAAATATCGTTCCATAGATGGCGTTTCATCGAAACCGTTTATAACTCAAAGGTCTAATTCATAATCGCTCTCCAAAAAGTCGGCCTCGGGAAAAATTGAAAATTAAATTTTTTTTTGCAAATTTTGGCTTAGACCTTCGATTTATAAACGGTACCACATTGAAATAAGCTATAAAAAATAATTTAAATACGCTTACGACTGAGTCCATCCTCAAAATATTGCCGTTTCTGTATTCCGTTCGAGAGGTCGTTCTTTTTGTCTAATCGTGAAACGTCATTATAATATGGTGACGCCGTAGAGGAAACCCCGGCCTCGATTGATCCCCTCCGAGTATCATCTTGGTAATTACGAAACGTCACTTTCGTAATTTTGAGGGAAAAAAAAAAACGAAAAAGTTCCTAAATAAAGTTATGATGAAATTAGGAAAAATAGAACATAGAAAAAATAAACAAGTACTGAAAAATGAATACTTGAATATCAATTCTTTATATAAATATCGATGACGTAAAGAAATCTTAAAGGTTCCCCACTTACGCTTCGATCGGAGCACAAAAATAACGTAACTTTTTTACATCTCGGGAGATGTTGCAAAATAATTTTTCGTTCACTTAAGCGAGTTTTTTTTTCAAGGGCAAGTGTACTATAGACATATTTATTTTTTTTTAATTAGTTCTCCCTTAAATTCAGTTTCTATGCACTTTTAAAAATTAACGTAAAAAAAATCTTCAAGGTACCCTACACGGTTCGCTCGGGGCACGAAATAAACGTTACTCTCTACTTTTCGGGAGAAGGTTGCAAAATAATTTTTTGTTCCTTTAAGCGAGTTTTTAAAGAGAGAACAAAAAAAAAAAAAAAAAAAAAAATTACGGAATCAAGCTCTGTAAAGAATTGATAATAATCAGTTATTCACAGATTGGATATTTATTTTTTTTTTCTTTTTACAGATTTCATTAAATTTTCTTAAAATCTTAATTATTTATCATCATCATCTATGCCATAATATTTTTTTTTATTAAATTATTTTTTTCTATAGTTGGTCTCCCTTAAATTCATTTTCTATGAAAAATAATTTTCTAGAGGTAAACTAAATTAAAAATAAATATTGCACGACGACCATTTACCGGAAAAGCGTCGTCTTCCTTATAGTACGGCTATTAAAAGCCAAAATAAATGACTCTACGCGTTTAGAATCCTTTTTTTACGCTTAGGAAATCGTTCAGCAAATATCGTTCCAATAGTGACGTTTCATCGAAACCGTTTATAACTCAAAAGGTCTAATTAAAAATCGCTCTCCAAAAAGTCGACCTCGGGCAAAATTGAGAAAATTTCTTTTCAAATTGACTTATAGACCTGCGACTTCATAACGGTACAGAATAACGTTCGCTATAAAGAATAATCAAAGCTTTAACGATAGGTCATCCCCGAAAATATTGCAGGGGACCGCTTTGATCTTTCGAGGTCGTTTTTATGGTTTTAATCGAGAAACGTATTATATTATAGTGACGCCGTAGAGAAAACCCGGCCTCGATTGATCCCCCCCGAGGATCGTCTCGGTAATATTACGGAAACGTCGCTCATCGTTTTGAGGAGAAAAAAAAAAACGAAAAGTCACCGGATAAAGGTTACTCACTGAACGAAAAAGTCTCCAAGCGCAAACAAACAAATTCAACACGAAACCGAAACATAGAAAAAAAAAAATAAACGAATTATTGATAAGTGAAATACCTGCAATCTCAAATCTCATTTATATAACATATCGATCGTGAAAGAAAATATTTAAAGGTCCCCACTTCGCTTTCGAATCGGGGCACAAAATAACCGTAACTTTCACTTACTTTTCGGGAGATAGTGCAAAATAATTTTTTCGTTCCTTAAGCGATTTTTTTTCGAGGGCAAGTGTACAATATAAAATATTATTTTTTTTTTAATTTAGTCTCCCTTAAATTCAGTTTTCTATGAAAATTAATTTTAAGAGGTGACTAAACAAAAAATAATAAAAAAACAACGCACAACGCCCATTTCCTATAGGCTTTAAGTGATTTTTTGCTACACTTTAAAAATTAACGTAAAAAAAATCTTAATTAAAGGTACCCTCACTCGGGGCACGAAATAACTTTACTCTCTACTTTTCGGGAGATGGTGCAAAATAAATTTTTGTTCCTTAGAAGTGAGTTTTTTTCCCGAGAGAAACCACAAAAAAAATAATTACGGAATCTAAGTCTGTAAAGAATTGATAATAATCAGTTATTCACAAATTGGATATTTAATTTTTTATTCGTTCTTAATTTTTCTTAAAGTCATAATTATTTATCATCATCTATACCAGTGGTTCTCAAACTGTGTGACGCGTCACATTCGGGTGACGCAGCTTCCCTTCAGGGGTGACGCGAAAGTTTTGAACATTTTCATAATTGTATTTCAGTTTTTATTTAAAAATTTTAATAGATTTTGAATTTTCCAACTTTGTTAAGAAAATTTTAGTTATATTATCCTTATATACATTCAGAAGCAAATCCTGGGAATGCTTTTTGGCATGCTCTAATCATGCAATATTATTGTAATTTAATGATTAATAATAGACCCTATTTTATAAATTGTAAAACGTTCTTTTTAGAATCTAACATGGGGTGACTTCGGCAAACTTGAATTAGTCAAGGGAGCCGCGAATCGAAAAAGTTTGAGAACCACTGATCTATACTATATTTTTTTTATTAATATTTTTTTATAGTTTAGTCTCCCTTAAATTCCTTTTTCTACGATAAATTACTTTTAGAGGTGTCGTGCAATAATTTTTATTTTTTTTTAATTTACCTACCTCTAAAAATTATTTATCGCAGAAAATGGATTTAAGCTAGGACTAACTATAAAAAAAAATATTTATAAAAAAAAATGTTTAAATACTTGCCCTCGAAAAAAAACTCGCTTAAGGAACGAAAAATTTATTTTGCAACATCTCCCGAGAAGTAAAAAGTTACGTTATTTTTTGTGCTTTCATAGAAACTGAATTTTAAGGGGACTAAATTAAAAAAAATTATTAAAATGTTAACCACTTGCCCTCGAAAAAAAAACTCGCTTAAGGACACGAAAAAATGTATTAGTGGACCGCAGGTCCGTTTAGTATATAACTTACCGGAGCCACGAGCCGCACCACTCTCGAAGGAATGTCGTGAAGCGTAAAGTATGGATTGACTGAACCTAAAGAATGTTCGTGGTTAACTTTATATAAAAACAAAATAATTTATATCAAGACAGAGACAATTGGAGTAATGTTCTCATTGTATTTTTTAGCTCACATTGATCGACGTATGAGTATAAGATATTGATTGATTTTATTGTCCCTTAGTGAAAGGACTACTAGCCGGAGGGAGAGAATGATTACGGTTATTTTTTTATAATTTTATTACAGCTATCGAAATTACGTTTTTGATATTCCATTGAGGAATTTCTTTCGTTTTTTGTTTTATTCCTGCAACAGTAACAGATAAGTTGATAGTACTCTCTTGTTCCGGGTTGGACAAATGGAAGTTGGCCCCAATTTACCACTTCTTGTAAGATGGTGGGAACATAGTAGAACATATCCGTAAGATTTAAACCAAACTCAAATTGCCTCACTTAAGATAATTAGATAAATAGGAAATATGAGAAAGGTATAGTGAACATAGAAGAGAGAATTATGAGTTAGGAGAGAGAATGACAGATGCTGAGAAACAATCGTTATTGAGAACTCTAAGAGCCTCTCCTATTAAATTCCTTTTGAGAAACCCAGTAGTATACTTATTGATATCTTATGCATAATTAATAAAATATGAAGCACTCTCTCGCACATAAAAGTGAGTGATATAACACAATCATAATTATGACTCTCCAGGGAGAAAGAGGTTTTGCATATTATAATAAAAAAAGAGATAAGATTGAAAGTAAACCGTGAGAAATAATAGAGGAAACTACGCTCAGAGTGATTTGTTCGCATACACAAATTAGGGGAAAAAACTACGTGCGTCGTGAAACCGGAGGACTTTATTTAGAGAAATTAAATTACATGAAGTAAACAACAATCACGCAGACATTAATAGGATTAATTACCCACAAGCGAGATAGAGGCAGAAGGTACATAGGTGGCACAAAATACAACGTAAGAATAAAAACCATATATTCTTGTGGTGAACTATTAGATGAGGATTTGATGGGCCTGCATAAGACAAATAACCTAGAAGACGAATACCTTGCAAGTAGTTGAAGATGAAGGCGAAAATGTAGAACCAAGAGACTACGATTACAGAAACAGAAGAGATCTCTCAACCTATGACTTCCTCCCGCAAGAAAAAAGAAACTATTAAACAAGGAAAAAGGTAATATATGTTGAGAAAAAAGATAATGGAGAAAAAAAAGAGTATTTCAAATAGTTAGTAGAGCTGGAAAAGCTACCAGTAAAAAGTATAATGAATGTTCAACGTCATTTGAGGTTGGATGATGGTAGACCCATGGATTAGATTCAAGGAGTATTAAGAATAATAAAGGAGGAATGGAGAGTAAAGATAAAAGAGTCCCATTCAGCCCAATGTGAAAAGGATACGAGAGTAGATTATGGACTCGGAGAATGGAGAAGGAAGACGACGTCAAGAAAGATCCCGAATACAGAGCGATCAAATTGAAGAAGGATATACTTCCCAGAAGATGGATAATAGTAATGCGAGCAAAAGCAGGGAGAGAGGATTTAAGCAATAGATTGAGAAAGAAGAGAAATACGTTAGTTGATGGGTGCGAAAAAAAGGTGATGAGAATATGGCAGCAAAAAAGAAGGCACTCTCATTGAGAAGGGTTAATCTACGAAGATAGAAGAAAGATGAAGAGAAAGCTCGAGAAGCAACAATGTCAGACCTCAGGTGGGGTGAGACGACGAGTACGAAGAAAAAGAGGGACTCTTTTGCGACAAGTATGCCCCCAACGTGTTTCTGTTGAGAGATTATGAAATGTGTGTACTGCGACACATCATACCTGGTTTTTCTGATGGTTCCGAAAATGGGAGGAGGAGCCAATCGATTATAAAGACGCTGACCTTCAAGGGAGAAAGATAGCTTAATGTGGAAAGAGAGAGGGAATTTGGATATAGCGCTCCGTTAGAAGACTCCCTCGCAACCCAAAGTTACCCATCTTTGTCCAGCACACTCGGAGTAAATTCTGTTTATTACGGGGTTTAAGAGGCTTGCCAGAATGGTTAGAAAAGGTTTTGAGCAGGTGTGCCGAATGCTGAAAGGAAAATGTGGGAGATTCCTCTCGGGCCGCAGATTTCAAGTGTGAGATCAAACTTGGATCACTTTTACGATGTTTTACTGGCGTGCAAGAGCACAGAAAGGAAGACTCGCAAGGCAATTATAAATGTGTTTACCAGACATTGTCTTCCGGACGGTTGGCTCTGAACTCGAGTAGGTTTAGTTCAAAAAGGTCGTGTTGCTCGGTGGTTCAGAATTACAATTCGAAAGTGCTTATGGA